>CAXHTE010000048.1:0-53210 GCA_964019415.1 Ianthella basta
GTTCAGTTGATGACTGAGGCTGGCTTGGTTGAGCTGACGACTGAGGCTGGCTTGCTTCAGCTGATATCTGAGGCTGGCTTTGTTCAGCTGATGACTGAGGCTGGTTTGGTTCAGCTGATATCTGAGGCTGGCTTTGTTCAGCTGACAATTGAGGCTGGCTTGGTTCAGTGGATGACTGAGGCTGGCTTTGTTCAGCTGCCAACTGAGGCTGGCTTGGCTCAGCTGACAACTGAGGCTGGCTTTGTTCAGCTGACAACTGAGGCTGGCTTGGTTCAGCTGCCGATTGAGGCTGGCTTTGTTCAGCTGACAACTGAGGCTGGCTTGGCTCAGCTGACAACTGAGGCTGGCTTGGTTGAGCTGATGAATGGGGCTGGCTTGGTTGAGGTGACAACTGAGGCTGGCTTGGTTGAGATGATGACCGAGGCTGGCTTGGTTCAGCTGATATCTGAGGCTGGCTTGGTTCAGCTGCCAACTGAGGCTGGCTTGGCTCAGCTGCCAACTGAGGCTGGATTGGTTCAGCTGACGATTGAGGCTGGCTTTGTTCAGCTGCCAACTGAGGCTGGCTTGGCTCAGCTACCAACTGAGGCTGGCTTGGTTCAGCTGACAACTGAGTCTGGCTTGGTTGACCTGACGACTGAGGCCGGCTTTGTTCAGCTGACGACTGAGGCTGGCATGGTTCAGTTGATGACTGAGGCTGGCTTGGTTGAGCTGATGAATGGGGCTGGCTTGGTTCAGCTGACAACTGAGGCTGGCTTGGTTCAGCTGATATCTGAGACTGGCTTTGTTCAGCTGACGACTGAGGCTGGCTTGGTTCAGCTGACGACTGAGGCTGGCTTGGTTCAGCTGACAACTGAGGCTGGCTTGGCTCAGCTGCCAACTGAGGCTGGCTTGGTTTAGCTGATAACTGAGGCTGGCTTGGTTGACCTGACGACTGAGGCTGGCTTGGTTGACCTGACGACTGAGGCTGGCTTGGTTGAGCTGACGAATGGGGCTGGCTAGGTTCAGCTGATATCTGAGGCTGGCTTTGTTCAGCTGACAATTGAGGCTGGCTTGGTTCAGTGGATGACTGAGGCTGGCTTTGTTCAGCTGCCAACTGAGGCTGGCTTGGCTCAGCTGACAACTGAGGCTGGCTTGATTCAGCTGACAATTGAGGCTGGCTTTGTTCAGCTGACAACTGAGGCTGGCTTGGTTCAGCTGACGATTGAGGCTGGCTTTGTTCAGCTGCCAACTGAGGCTGGCTTGGCTCAGCTGACAACTGAGGCTGGCTTGATTCAGCTGACATCTGAGGCTGGTTTGGTTCAGCTGACAACTGAGGCTGGCTTGGTTCAGCTGACAACTGAGGCTGGCTTGGCTCAGCTGCCAACTGAGGCTGGCTTTGTTCAGTTGATGACTGAGGCTGGCTTGGTTGAGTTGATGACTGAGGCTGGCTTTGTTCAGCTGACAACTGAGGCTGGCTTGGTTCAGCTGACAACTGAGGCTGGCTTGGCTCAGCTGCCAACTGAGGCTGGCTTTGTTCAGTTGATGACTGAGGCTGGCTTGGTTCAGTTGATGACTGAGGCTGGCTTTGTTCAGCTGACAACTGAGGCTGGCTTGGTTCAGCTGACAACTGAGGCTGGCTTGGCTCAGCTGCCAACTGAGGCTGGCTTTGTTCAGTTGATGACTGAGGCTGGCTTGGTTGAGCTGACGACTGAGGCTGGCTTGCTTCAGCTGATATCTGAGGCTGGCTTTGTTCAGCTGATGACTGAGGCTGGTTTGGTTCAGCTGATATCTGAGGCTGGCTTTGTTCAGCTGACAATTGAGGCTGGCTTGGTTCAGTGGATGACTGAGGCTGGCTTTGTTCAGCTGCCAACTGAGGCTGGCTTGGCTCAGCTGACAACTGAGGCTGGCTTGATTCAGCTGACAACTGAGGCTGGCTTTGTTCAGCTGACAACTGAGGCTGGCTTGGTTCAGCTGCCGATTGAGGCTGGCTTTGTTCAGCTGACAACTGAGGCTGGCTTGGCTCAGCTGACAACTGAGGCTGGCTTGATTCAGCTGACGTCTGAGGCTGGCTTTGTTCAGCTGACAATTGAGGCTGGCTTGGTTCAGTGGATGACTGAGGCTGGCTTGGCTCAGCTGACAACTGAGGCTGGCTTTGTTCAGCTGACAACTGAGGCTGGCTTGGCTCAGCTGACAACTGAGGCTGGCTTGGTTGAGCTGATGAATGGGGCTGGCTTGGTTGAGGTGACAACTGAGGCTGGCTTGGTTGAGCTGATGACCGAGGCTGGCTTGGTTCAGCTGATATCTGAGGCTGGCTTGGTTCAGCTGCCAACTGAGGCTGGCTTGGCTCAGCTGATAACTGAGGCTGGCTTGGTTGACCTGACGACTGAGGCTGGCTTGGTTGAGCTGACGAATGGGGCTGGCTTGGCTCAGCTGATATCATTGGCTGGCTTTGTTCAGCTGCCAACTGAGGCTGGTTTGGTTCAGTTGATGACTGAGGCTGGCTTTCTTCAGCTGACAACTGAGGCTGGCTTGGTTGAGCTGACGACTGAGGCTGGCTTGGTTCACCTGACGTTTGAGGCTGGCTTTGTGCCAACTGAGGCTGGCTTGGCTCAGCTGCCAACTGAGGCTGGCTTGGTTGAGCTGATGAATGGGGCTGGCTTGGTTGAGGTGACAACTGAGGCTGGCTTGGTTGAGCTGATGACCGAGGCTGGCTTGGTTCAGCTGATATCTGAGGCTGGCTTGGTTCAGCTGCCAACTGAGGCTGGCTTGGCTCAGCTGCCAACTGAGGCTGGATTGGTTCAGCTGACGATTGAGGCTGGCTTTGTTCAGCTGCCAACTGAGGCTGGCTTGGCTCAGCTACCAACTGAGGCTGGCTTGGTTCAGCTGACAACTGAGTCTGGCTTGGTTGACCTGACGACTGAGGCCGGCTTTGTTCAGCTGACGACTGAGGCTGGCATGGTTCAGTTGATGACTGAGGCTGGCTTGGTTGAGCTGATATCTGAGGCTGGCTTTGTTCAGCTGACGACTGAGGCTGGCTTGGTTCAGTTGATGACTGAGGCTGGCTTGGTTCAGCTGACAACTGAGGTTGGCTTGGCTCAGCTGCCAACTGAGGCTGGCTTGGTTGAGTTGACGAATGGGGCTGGCTTGGTTCAGCTGATGACTGAGGCTGGCTTGGTTCAGCTGATGACTGAGGCTGGCTTGGCTCAGCTGATGACTGTGTTTGGGCCATTATAGTGGGCATTTCTGCAATGAGAGAGGGACATATCCTAGGCTCAACAAACAATCAATCAAACCAGTGTCTCCACTGTCGCACACAAACTCATACATACGTCAAATACATGTACTGTAGATACACTCACTCATTGACTTTTGGTAGAGTTCTTCTCTGAGTGCCTGACAGTGTCGTTGTGCAACACCAGCATATGCCATGGCACCAAGGAGCACCTTCCATGTAGGATTGTTGCCATGGTGACCCTCTGACCATCTGATGAGTCCATCTTGAACAGCCTCTTCCTCGTTCAAAGGATGCCTGCTGTAGCATGCTTCAATTGCTTCAGGAGCTAATCCAACTCCTTCGAGCACTGCCCTCCCCTTTCTTGCTGACATGCGACTCACGTAGTTTCGGAAGAGAATGAGGTATCCCTCAACACCTGCAGGGGTACAAGAAGATTGACACATGAGCACTGTAGTGCCATTGTGGCGAAGACATGACATACTCTATGTGCATATTTAGTGCTAGAATTGGGACTGAGAAGCTAGTGTTAATGCCCAAAGTGTGTGATTGATGAGAACATCTAATGAGTACATAATTATACTGGGCATATTGAACTGTATAGTAAAGTGTATAAGTGTACAAGTGTATATATGTGAAATATGAACTCACCATATACTGTCTGTGAAAGGATGTTAGTCAGAATTGATTCAGGCTCACTAGATCCAGTTGGTGACTGAAGCCGGTTCGGCTGTGGCTGCGCCCAGTTGATCCTCTCAATGTCCTCCAGAGTGGGAGTGAACCCTCCAAAGAGTTCAGATATGACTACTCTAGTGGCGGGATTGTTGCTGTCCTTTAGTGAAAAACAGTAGTCTTCACAATCTCTGATGGAACATTGAACTCCTTCCACTGGAAATAGCTCCTTTGAGGGCAGGGCCATGATATCCTCAAATGAAGCCACAGTTCTTGCTGGGTGTACAATGTATGTTCCAGCTGCCAGTTTGGGGGAGAGGCGATGGACTGTAGAGAGGATGTCACTGATGACATCTGTCAGGTAATGACATGTCTTATTGGCTGATGAAATGCCTGTACTGACCACTTGAATCACTCTGTTGTTGGTGATATGGACAGTTATATCAACACCTTTCCTGGACTGCCATGCAATCCCATTCCACCAGATGCTGCAGCAGTGCTGCTGAACTCCTTCCTCGTCATGTTGTCTCACCACAAAGTGGGCTGCCAGGCGGAGGAGGATGGTCTGGAGGAGACGTGCTGAAATGAAGTGCTTCTTGGATGTCCTCAGCTGCCAACAGAGGTAGCAGGCACTCTGTTGAGGGAAGACTGCTGAAGTGGTTTCTGGAGGTTTTGCAGAGATGAGGGCAGGAAAGAACAACCATCCACTGGTTTCTTCACTCTGGGTTAGTTTGTTCACCTCCACTTTCAGGACTGATGGGTCCACGGGAAGACAGAACTCCAAACTGATTAGCAGCTTTTGAATCAAATCCAAACCTAGGTGAGGGAAAAACTTGGCCAAGTGCTGACAGTGAAGGAGACCAAATTCATTGACAATCCGTTTGTACTGGGAGAAGAGGGTCCCATACACGTCATGGAGAATGCTGGGAATGTCCAACACCAGCCAACTATTGGCGGGATTTTCCAGATTTGGGAGATACAGAGCATGCCCAGTGGCTGACATATCCCGACACACCTGCTCTGGGGGTGGGATGGCCTGAGGAAGGTTGTCCTTGTTGTTCTGGAGCCATGTGGAGATTTCCTGCAGATGAACTGCTTGAGTCTTGAAGGAAGACTTAATCTGGTAAATGACCCAGGCAAAGCTGTATTGTGTGTGTGTGGCTTTGAAATCTGGAATGGGGACCTCCTGAAGGAAGCCGCACAGTTGGTCAATGCCCTCTGACTGGGGTTGACGGCAATTGAGAAAGCAGGAACCAACAAACGTAAGGGGCAACTCTTCTAGATCATTTTTGGTTGCTTCCAAGCACCTTGACAGTTTGGCAATAGCTTCTTGCTTGGACTTCGCTTTGTCCAGGAAGCTTCCAATGACGATGACTTGAGGAGGATTGGCAGTGTTAGCCATCAGCGCCACTGGGGACAGCCAGCGATGGAGTTGGTGCAATATGGCCTCTTCCATTTCTGTTGCTTTAACCACCAGCAGAAGGGTCATTGAGATTCCTGGTTTGCTCAGCAGTGACTCTAGGAACATCTGGTGGGGTCCGTGGTATTCGTGCTGTCCAGCAAAGTCAAAGAAAAGCACTTCACCATACCTCTGACTGTCATAAGGAATGATTTCAATGCCAGCTGTTCGTTGGCGATGGTCCCTCACTTTCTTGAAGCGATTCATCACCTTGCCCAACACAGAGTTACTCTCAGCCTGTAGAGCTGCAATGAGTGTGCTCTTGCCACCCTCAGCATTGCCAATGATACAGAGGGCCTTTCGAGTGGTGAAGGAGAGGATCTGCTTGATGGCTGCCTTGAACTGCTCTGAGGCTACGTCAAGGGGAGTCTGAAAAAGTTTATCCTTGTTCCGGACACTGGCTCCTCCCTCCGCCAGGAGTATCCCACATTGAACATTGTTAGAGATGGCAGCAATGTGAAGGGCAGTGCGACCCTCTGCATCTTGTATGTCAACCCTAGCACCACCAATAATGAGCTTCTTCACTATTTCTTCATGGCCTTCGCGCGATGCCACCATGAGGGGAGTGAGTCCATCAGTGTCTGCACAGTTCACATCATGGCCAGTGGTGACGACACTTTCAATGATATGTATGACACCCTCGCAACAGGCCCAATGGAGAAGGTGTTCTAGTTCATTTGTTAACAGTTTGTAACCATTATTGAAAAGAGTCTGAATGGTCAACAGATCACGCTTGTCAAAGGCATGCCAGTACAGATTTGTCATCTGCTCATTTGACAACCCTTTGCAGCTCACTCCAGCTCGCAATAAGTCCACCACTAGTGCATTATTTTCTCCCAATGCTGCCAACATAAAAGGAGTGTGACCATACTTGTCCCTTTCATTCATTTGACCTCCGCGGCTGATGACAACTTGTACCACTTCCTCCAACCCCTTGAGACAAGCCCAGTGTAGTATTGTTCGCTTATCTTCATCTTTCGCATGTATATCTGCTCCAGCCTCAAGCAGCGCCAGCACTAATTTCTTGCAACCTTCACGTGCGACAAAAGTGATGAGAGTGTATCCATCAACAAGGATGTGGTTGATAGGGCAACCAGCAATAAGAAGACATTCAATGATAAGCGTATCATCCTTCCGGCAGGCATGAAGGAGAAGTTCTTTGTGCTTCTTCTTTTGCAGGATGTTGATACTGCAACCCTGCTTGACAAGAGCCTCAATAGCAGACACATCACCATGATAACAAGCATAAAGAAACAGGTCACTCACTTGTGCCTTTGACAATCCTTCACAGCTCGCTCCAGCCCGCAATAAACGCATCGACACTGTATTCCTTTGGCATTTGACGGCCAACATGAGTGGAGTGCAACTGAACTTATCCCGTTCATTCACTTGACTCCCTCCATCAATGAATATTTGTACCAATTCCTCTAACCCCTTTAGGCATGCCCAGTGAAGTACTGTCCGCTTATCTCCAGCTGTTGCATGTATATCTGCTCCTGCCTCAAGTAGTGCCATTACTAATTTCTTGAATCCTTCATATGCAACAAAAATGATGGAGGTGCATCCATCAGCAAGGATGTGATTAACATTGTAGCCAGCAGCAAGGAGACATTCACGAACAAGCGTATCATCTTTATGGCAGGCATGATGGAGAAGTTTCTTGTGCTCCTCTTTAGAGAGGATGCTAATACTGAAGCCACTCTTGACAAGAGCCTCAACAGCAGACATATCACCAACATAACAAGCATAAAGAAACAGGCCACTCACTTGTGCCTTTGACAATCTTTCACAGCTCGCTCCAGCCCGCAATAAACGCATTGACACTGTATTCCTTTGGCATTTGACAGCCAACATGAGTGGAGTGCACCCGAACTTATCCCGTTCATTCACTCGACTCCCTCCATCAATAAATACTTGCACCAATTCCTCTAATCCTTTTAGACATGCCCAGTGAAGTACTGTCCGCTTATCTCCATCTGTTGCATGCATGTCTGCTCCTGCCTCAAGTAGCATCAAAACTGCGTTCTTGCATTCTTCACATACAGCAATAATGATGGCAGGGCATCCCTTGGCATCAATGTGATTAACATTGCAACCAGCAGCAAGGAGATGCTCAACAACAAACACATCACCATCACGGCAGGCATGAAGAAACAGGTCATCCACTTGCACCTTAGACAACCCTTCGCAGGTTACTTCAGCCCGCAATAAACACATCACCATCGCTTTCTTATTCAACTCTCCTGCCAACATGAGAGGAGTGCGACCCAACTTGTCCCGTACATTCACCTGACTCTTGCAGAGTGCTTCTACCACTTTCTCCAGCCCCTTGAGACACGCCCAATGAAGAGCTGAGTACCCATTTTCATCCTGTGTGTGCACGTCAGCACCTGCCGCCAGTAGCACCAATGCGATGTCCTGGTAGCCTTCCTGTATCGCTGCCAATAATAGCGAAGTTCCTCCATCAATCCGCTCATTCACATCCACGCCACTCAGAAGGAGCAGCCGAACTTGGCTGAGGTCTCCTCGACGTACAACTTTCTCCATTCCTCCGATGTCTCTCACAATTCGCCTGTAATATCGCGTACCCGACCACGTACAAGATTCATACCCATACCAACTACGTATAATATTACATTACATTGAAAATAGGTTGAAGCCATTAAATACACAACAGAACACAAATTCCAGTATGCATTTGCTCTCTCACTCACGATCACTCTTCAACTTAGCAGGCCTCCCATGCACCATCCTTCCACTACTTAACTCTCCAACAAGTGCTGTCACTCCATCGGGATACACATAGGCAACACTGGAGCCAGTACCATCAAACTCATCAAACATCTTCACAAATCCAATTCCTCTGCAGTCGTACTGTCTGCATGGACCATTAAGGTCTCCACTTGAGTAAGTACCCTTCAGATAGCTGCTGTCAGGGAACATGTAGGTGCCCATTCCCTCAATGTAGCTGTTAATGAATCTGCCTTTCAGTATGCTACGGTAAGCAAAGTAAACGCACCCCTTTCCTTCTTTTTCCACGCTGCAAACGTGCCCTTCGACTTTGTTCCCAAACTGGATCAATTCATAGTTACTCGACCGTGGGGAAGTCCCTGTACACTCACACAGTCTTCGTATACCTCTTTATTGGAGTCAAAGTTGCCATCAGAAGTAGCACTGTCTAGTTGGACTTCTTCAACTGTGTGTATCCAACTTCCTCCATTTGGCGGCCATTTTACACACACTAATCGCATACACACGCAAATAAGCGTATATTAAGCCTTGGGAAATCCCCCGTCTGTAGTTTAAATGGGCGACAGACACAAGTGGAGCAATCCGCAATACAATCCTTGTCTGGCGGTGAGCGCGGGAACACGCACTGAACAAGAGTAATCGCAATAAGTAGTCAATGGCAGCAATAATGGAAATATGTCTAGTCTTGTTTATTGAACCCTCCGGAGTTGTTTTAGCTACTAACTTGGGCGTGCTGAATAGCAAACATTCACTCATTGGGGATACTATTCAAGTATTTGGGGTAGTAATTATGCATTGGGTGTGCCGATCAATCCTTAAAGTTCCAATCAGAAAACTCACTATGGGTTCTTTTCTCATTGAAGGTGCTGCTCACTTGCTGGGTGATGCTCACTCACTGGGGGTAATGCTCACTTGCTGGGGGTGATGCTCACCCGCTGGGGGTAGTTATTATTCACTTACTGTTGCACAAGAAGTACAAAGCCACTGAGTAGAAGGGCCACTTTGTCTCAAGTACACACATTCATATTGACCGTATAAAGCACTGGTAGCTACATCCCCTCACTGCAGGAAGCTGACAGGTCGTACAAATGTTTAGATGAGAACAACTACGACAGGTACAAGTGTCAGGAGTACTTTCAGGCATACAAGGAATGCAAGAAGAAGATGGTGAGTGGACTAATGGCTGTATCTCTCTAGCCGTGTGGCGAGTCACCAGACATGCATCGGTTTGCAATGTTATGTAATATACATCATGTTACCATGGCAACCAGGTTATATCTGGGGTGTGATGGATGTCTCACATTTGAATTTGATGTTTTCTGCCAAGAGTCAATTATGATGCTATGCGTTATCTTCCCAAGGCTTCTGGCCTCAGGGGATGTCACTAACGTTTACCACACTTGAGGGTGGTAAAGCCTGCATGTGAAGACTGTCTGTGGGCAGCACTATAAGGATATTGTGCACACTGTGAATATGTGGCAACATAGGGTGCTAACATGTTAGTACAAACTGGTTGATGTGATGTTGTACTTCTGTCAGATATGCATGTGAACACAGTGACCATGAACAATGTGGCTGCACCATGCAGTGGCTCTCAGTAACATGACTTGCCTCTAGAGCTGCCTCTACTACACACACGCACAGTGGGTGTAGGATGACAATATTGGTTTGGTTGTACCCTTAGTTAGTTGCAGCATGGTGTAATCCATATGTGACATGCCATTAAACTGTGTACCACATATATGAATAATGTATCTACTACTTCTTGCCCTAAAATGGTCTACTTCATTCTTGTATACAGAACCGTGATCGCAGGCAAGGAAAGGACAAAGTTCAAACTCCCCAAGAGCAGACATGAGTTTCGTGTGTGGACACTAGTGTGCGTAGAAGAATATACTGTGTATCTAAAACTGTGCTCACTGGTTGTTATTTTACTGTTCACTGTCTCCTGCAATCATTCTGTACATTATTGCCATGCATGTGGTTGGGAATAGACCACTATAGGATTACATTATTCACTTCAGAAATCCCCACTTGTACCAACACAGAATATCCGAGGCCTTTCTTTGAGAGTGTTGATATTTGGTATTGTTTAGTGGCATTACATTAGGCCCTCGAGTTTCGCCTTACTGTCGCATTACATGGGACTGTTTAAAGCAAATTCTTTTGTGAAACCACAACTTGCACCTGTTATGAACTCAGAGCTTTACACAGTGAGTTATGTGGAGACTATAAAAGGATCACACAATATTAGGTAGTAGCTTGCACAGCTCGCAGAACTATTTGCAATTCTGTGAAGGGAAGCAATCAGTTTTGTGGAATCCTGTGTGCACCAGATGCCAGAAAGCAGATCAGACATGCAAGCTCTGTTGTGTGTAGCAATTATCTGTTTCATTGGCTTCCAAAGTGGAAAAGCGCAAGGTATGTTGTTTGATCAGACAAATGTTGGTTCGATTTTGACACTATACGTAGCTAGATTTAGCAATGCAGCTAGACTCTTGTGCCTGTCAATACAGCTATCTAGCTATAGTATATAGTTGCTGACCGAAGACTAATACTGTACCATATTTCACCAGTGTTACCTTTATAGCTACCTAAGTAGCTAACTACCTAACTAGCTATTGGGGCCAACGTATTTGCTAGCAACAGTATGCTTTTAAATGTATCCACACGCAGCTACAGTATTACAGTCCCAGTTTTCCCTGCTCTAAAGAGGGGTTCTGAAGTTGCTCTCCAGTGATGCAGTGTATGGCAGAATGGAATGCCATCAGAAGTAGTGTGACAGGGTTGATCGTAGTTGATGAGTTGTTCTATATGGCCTTGAAAATTCCACAATAAATTCCACTTTAAATGCCCTAAGCCACTGTGCACCCTGTAATATACAAGTCAGTGCTATAGAAACACGAAGCAAAATAAGAGTTGCATTTCTTAACTTTGTGCCATAATTAATACTAACAAAATCATAGTTTCAGGCACATGCAGTATAGATATATTATGACTGGTAGTGTGAGTCACAGGTAAGTTGCATGCATGAAGGACTTGTCTGACATTATTGGCACTGAAGTGAGCACGGTATACAGATGCATGTGTAGTCAGCATCCCTAGCTCCTAGTAAGTTTATTTATTCTATACAAACTGCCACAACACAATGCAACTTTCAATATAATATTATGCGACCCCCACATGTGCACGTTAAAGTGTGTGTATTTGTTCATGGGATCATTAATTTTATTGAACTACAATGGATTTGCAGTCATGGTGGAGGTCACTTCTTGCATGTGTACACTCAAGGGTGCACCGCTTTTAGCTTGCCTGCAAAACAGTGACCAGGACCTCATTACCACTGCCACGCAACACACTATACACTATGCTGTTGATTTGAACATCATACTTCCTTATTTTGTTTAATGCACCTAAATTGTATATGACTTGAGTTTCCCAAAAGCACAGCTCTCTCAGACAGTGGCCCAATTCTGTTGCCCATCACCTTCCTATTCATTTCTTCAGTTTCATGAAACCATGTTTTAGTTTATGTATTCGTGTTATGATAAGCACATTGTGTATATTCTGTGTACCGGTCCAGTGTTTACTTCAGCAGCAATGTTGTTGAATAGTTGTTTACTTGCTATTATAAATATGCCACTTTCACTTGAGGCGAACAACACCCTCTGCTCCTTGCATTGGTCACCTTCTGCCTTAAAATACTATAGCACACAGTACACCGATGCACTAATTATTGCAACTGGCATTGTTCCTTGCATCATTTTATTATAATTTTTATACATGCTTAGCACCACCAGCACTGGTTCCTTATCATATGCAGCCATGCACAATAAGGAGCAGGCAGAGAATAGGGGCTGGACGTGAGACTGTTTGTTGTACCCATGAGCAAGTTGTATATGGTGTTTCTACGGCCCATCCACCTTGCACCATTATTGCTGGCCTATGTAATTCAGCAACATATAGCGGGCCATGGATTTGTCACACTGATAACAGTATCCCAATGATTGGCTTATGTAGGTGACATTTGCTGCCACTTTCAATCGCCAAGAGTCGTCTCTCAAACATCTTAGCCTGTAATAGTAGAATCATGAAATGCACATTATTGGGGGTCCCCAGTGATTGGTTAGAAGCTGGTTACAGTATGTACCTGTGAATGCAACTTCCTCCTGTTGGTAGCTCAGGAGTAATAAATTCTATTCTATTTTATTATATACACATAAATACACATAAAATGTATTTTTATTACATATTACCTTAATTGTCTAATTAGCAATTGTATAATATAATTGTACAGTAGAACAGCTAGGGCTTCTAAGCAGATACCAAAATACTAGTTGAGTAGCTTACATACAAATATAACACAAAAGGGAAAAGAAAAGATACACATCTAAGAAGAAATAATTTTAAGTCTGTTAATGTATTCATTACAGCAAAATAATTCTAAAATAAATTAATGGCAGCTAGATCAGTACCAAGTGTCCTTGCTACTCAAGGTCCTAGACAAGGGCTCCGTCCATGGTCCCCAGAACTGCAGCAGCATTATCTTGCTGTAGGGCAACCTTACCTTAATTATGCTGTGTTTTCACATTGTACTGTGATGAATGTGCACTCTGCTTCTTTCTGCAGTTGTCCTCACTGCCACAGGATCGAATGGTGGTAGGTCTGTACATATACCTAAATTGTCACAATCATTGGTACAATCTCGGTTCTTCACGCTAATAATTATACTACTGATTGCCAACCATAGCAATATTGTATTAGCTACTACATTTTAACGAGTTTGTCTATCATACTTGAATTAATATGCTTTGTTGGATTATGCTGGGCTGCCTGTGTATAAACTTGAGGTATACATACAATGATCTGCATGTGTGTGTATAAACTGTACATAACTGCCAGCAGTTGATATCTACCTGTATGTACGTAAGTGTAACCTGTATGTACCTGTAAGTCATCTCTCACCATATGCATGTGGGACTGTTGCACCATTGCTGCATGACTCATGCATGGAGAACAGCAAACATGCATGGATAGTGTGCATACTCATGCATCTAGGGAATCATGTACATGGTGTTATGTGATTGTGTTCATGCATACTTTCAAATTTTGATTCTGATAGACTTGAATCAGACTACAGCATGCATGCACAGTTTCCCCCATTGAATACTTAGCAAATATGTTTAATGCAATTTACACAGTGCTTCTGTTTCTTGCTGCAGTTGTCCTCAATTCCATGGGAGACGTACATGTGTGTGCAAAGGGGTCTAACTCGTACTATTCTTCACGGCTGGAATTAACACTCACATGCACAGCTCATGGTCAGGATGTATTGTGGACTACGTCTGGCTTTGGTGAAGGGATTGAAGACCAAACTCGTGTCCCTGCTGTCAGCCTTGCAAGCACTAGCTCTCGGGTGACCACAACTGACACAATTGCACAGACCAACACTTCAACAATCACACTATCCAATTTCACTTATGATGACCACGGAGCCACTGTCAGCTGTGATAGTCATCTCCCAACTGACCAGCAGAGCATCACAATATCAGTTGGTGAGTTTGCTGTCCAGTGTATGCACATGCATAGGAAGGGCCAGAAAATTAAAGTGAAACTGACAAAGTACCTGAAACTAAACTGCTCCTCAATCAAATTATGACATTGTGTTCCTAGTAATTACGTACATGAGAGCAATACGTTGATGTTACACATGTGAATGAGACATTATAATGTTTCTAAGCATATCAAAACTAATCGGGGTGTGAGGTGATTAGTCTAGCAGAATGCATTACTGGTATATATTCCCCATGAATTTATTATAATTTTAATACATTATAATTATTAGAAATTGATTAAGTTTCACTAATTCATTCCATTTTTGGCATTATTTCATGGTCATTTCCTGTGTCTACTCTATGCTCATTGGTAACACTAATTGTAGACTCATAGTATTAATTCTCACTTTCTTGTAGTCCCCATTGTGATATTGAAATCTATCATTTATTATAATACCACACTTTGCTAGGCTGGTACAAATGATGTTTTCATCCCCAGGTCCTGGTAACTGCATCATCTCTCTCAGTACCTCAAGGGTGACGCCAGACAGTGCAGTCATTAGATGGGATATACACAGCTGTCTTGGAACTGTGGCAACAAACTATAGCATTCAGTGGCACACAGTTGGAGGATTGGTTGCTTCCAATGCCACTTTGATTACTACCTCTAGCATTAATGAGTACAGGATTACTGGACTATCACCAGGTACAAGGTACTATATTTTAATGCATCCTCAATACTTTGTATATTGTGGACTCCAAGTTGGAAATTGGTATTCTGCACTTGTGGAAACGGAGTCAGGTGAGCTATATCCATGCACATTTGAACAGAAGCACGTGACATGTTTCATGTTGGAGAATTTATACTATACGGTCTTGTAGTTCATCTACATATAAAATGTCAATTGACATTAACAATTCACATTGTAAAATAAAATTAGACTATATTTGTTCTGAAAATGGCCACAGTGCATTCACTAATGATTTTGTACCTCCTTATCTTGTGTAGTGAGTATTATGTTATTGTTCACTTTGTTGCAATGATTATAGCCATTGCTCCACAGTCATCGTATCCAAAAGACATGCCAGCCAATGTCGCTGTGTTCAGTCTGGTGGCTGTCACTGCAGTCCTGGCCCTGTTGCTGCTATTACTGACTGTTATCCTTGTGATTGTCTGTAAAAAGTCAAATTGTGCAGGTGGGTGATGTAGATAGTAAATCAACGCATTCACTTCTAGCCACCATTTACTATATATTAGTAGTATTTGCCCAACCACTAATAAGATCAAAGTTATTTGTTCCCATGCTACACAAGAATCTGCGTGATAATCTTACACAAACAGATATAATAAAGTGAAGAGTGTCTTCATTCTCATTTATTATGTGTTTAGTACATATTCCTAGCGCGCACATGCACTAAAGACTTGCAGTGTTTACCACACTTCCTGTACAGCTGCAATGAGGAAGCACAGTAGTGCAGCAAGTGACGGACAGGGTAGTGGGCTGGAACTGAGCAAACAACACGAGTATGCTTACAAGGATAAGAAGCCAACCATTGGTGGTAGTGTTGAGGTGGAAGAGAATCCAGCCTACCAGTCATTGGGTATTATAAATTAAAGTGTGCATAGACTTTAACTGCAGATATACAGAGTGTAGTGAAAATAGCATGCACTGAGTAGGAGAACATGCAACTGCAGGACATTGACTATACATGTCAACGCAACACACAGAAATGGTTTAAATGCTTATAACAATAATGAGTGATTGGTTTCTGAATCAGTTATACTTATGTGCATGTACATGCAAACTGAATCAATTCAGTTTGAACATTTCAATGAGTGTGATATTAAAATTTGTGTTCATTCAGAATAAAGCAAGTATTTCGAGTTAAAATAACTCATGGGGCTGCCGCTCCAACTCAAAATACTTGCTCCCTCTGGTCGCTGCTGTGTTATCAATATATAGTAGCTATTGTAACTAATTCATCAACACACTTGTGAACACAGTTCATACGCAAGAATAAACACAAATGATTGAAGCTGACACACAAATAGAGTCAAAATATTTTGACACACATGTGTACAGCAGCAGATTACATTAACTTGCGTACCTTACACACAGTTTGCACATTCTCAGAGTTGCCAAAACACTGTCAAGTACACACATACACACACACACACACACACACACACACACACACACACACACACACACACACACACACCACACTAACAAAGCTGTACTGGCATATATAACAGAGCATTACTTACTACTAAGACGCACATGTGACTGTAAATTGAGCTGTTGACAATAACATGTACAATATTGTACAGTCATGCTATGTGTCACAGTGATGTATGCTACGATAAGGTCACTGGTACTGACGTACTAGCTGTTGTGCTAAACTATGAATTACTGTTTATTACTGTTATGACTAGCGCTGCTTCAGCAATAAATATTAATCATGCAGTGCAAAGTGCATGAAATGGGTACTGTATACATAACTATGCAATAATTAATATAAATAATTATGCGTATCATCTGATGACGGAAAATGGCTGAAACATTGTAACCTTTGCCTGTATAGTGAGAACAGACTCATGTATTTGAAAGTATCATTTTATGTGTAATGATGCATTAATTTGCAGAATTTAAATTCTGTCAATGTACAACCAACTGGTAATTGCTGTGATAGTCAAGTTTTTAATTTGTTAATCATTCATACATATTAATAATGTAATTCTGTTCATTCTCATTTAACACTGGATGTGAATTATCAATAGAATAACTAAAATTAAAATACAAGCTCTAATTGCATTCAGTGTACCACCTAGGTCCATTTGGAGATGATCAATATTCATTGGATTTGAACCCTCTAGCCAAACACACATGTACAGCTATATAGCCTCGAACCCATACCTTATTCTAATCTGACTTCCAATCTGACTTCCGCTCAGGATCAGAAGTTAGAATGCAAACAGGGACTGTGTACAAAGTTACATGTACTGCATGTGACACTGTTATGACAACAAGTCAATAGTGCAAATGAACAATGCATAAATGAATAATTGAAGGGATTCTGTGTTAATTACTTGTGATGACACCATCATTAAGGAGCTAGATGGCATGGCACCTACCATACAGTGTTAAAAATAGGGTGTGACAATCACACCCAAAATTGGTGTAAATTGGTTGCCACTGTACGTGGGCACACCCTTTTGCAGTGTGATGTTCACTCCAACCATGCAGTATACACAACATACCATTATGGGAACAGTTTGCACAAATGGTACACTAAGTTTGAGAAGGTCCTCCCATTGTACACAACATATATACCATCGGCTTAGTTGTGTCCTGGGTATATAGATATATGTATTTACTCAGATAGCTTGTATAGGATTCCAAATAAACTCTTGTCATCATTAATCTTGGTTATGAATTACTTCAAAGTCTCTTTATCTATCAGAAATGACAAGACATTGTGTATACTGGTGTCAGTGTGAATGCTACACTAAAATAATGGTGTGACTGATCACACCCTTGGTGTGAGCACTGACTGGTGTGATTGTTGCACCACATTTTTAACAGTGTAGGGTGCATCTGTAGATGCCTTGCATCATTGATATCCTGAAGTGTGAGCTAAATGACATGGGTTTAGTGCATGGGATTTATACTCATTTGTCTGCACAATACATAAATTGTATGTCCCGCATATATTAAAGGTAGTTGCATACATAATTATATGACACTAATCACTGAGCCTTTCTCCATGACATTGCAATGTGCAGTGAAGAATGAACATGCACAGCATTCAGTGGGATCTGATTGGCAGTGTGTAATGTATGCACACATATGGTTAGCACTGATCATGAGCTGGCCATGACTCACTGCATAATCCTATATTTTATAAGCATAAACCCATCACTGTTGGTGATGGGCTTTAGACAATCTCTGTGCTTGATTTAGTTTCATATGTTCGTTGTTTTACTGTTCCTTATCACTGATGCATGTAACTGTGACATACTGCTCTGATTTCTTAACTTTAGTGACACTTACTATAATTATGGCAGTAAAGCTAGTGCACACATGTTAGCAAGCTCCAGTGTAGTAATTGAATAAGTTGGATGTCTATGTAGTTAATGTAGTGGGTTGGATGTCTACGTATAATTATGACATGTACAAGCTCTAGCATCAATATCAAGTGTGACAGAGAGCTGGGTTAATATTGGTATAGAGATGGTAATTTGTTGGCTCTCAGCCCTAACCATACATACACAGTGCAAGTGGCACTCAGCCCTAACAGTGCATACACAGTGCAAGTGGCACTCAGCCCTAACCATGCATACACAGTGCAAGTGGCACTCAGCCCTAACCATGCATACACAGTGCAAGTGGCACTGTTATGATAATGAGTCATCAACAGTGCAAATGAACTCAAATGACTGAAAGGGTTCTCTACACATGCTTATGAATGATGTCATCTTAAATTGAAGAGCACAGGAGAACCTACCAAAGCAAGTGTCATGCATCATTGACTCCTTGAAAATACAAGTGTAAGTATCATTAGCATAATGGGCTTTATATAATATATCTTGCACAGCTCACATTCACTGTTTGGCTTGTTGCGTTTAATATTTATGCTTGCTGCAGAAAATGGTCTAGCTCTGAAAGCAACGACACACATGCAAACACATGCATACACAACCACACACACACACACACACACACACACACACACACACACACACACACACACACACACACACACACACACACACACACACACACACCACACTAACAAAGCTGTACTGGCATATATAACAGAGCATTACTTACTACTAAGACGCACATGTGACTGTAAATTGAGCTGTTGACAATAACATGTACAATATTGTACAGTCATGCTATGTGTCACAGTGATGTATGCTACGATAAGGTCACTGGTACTGACGTACTAGCTGTTGTGCTAAACTATGAATTACTGTTTATTACTGTTATGACTGTAGCGCTGCTTCAGCAATAAATATTAATCATGCAGTGCAAAGTGCATGAAATGGGTACTGTATACATAACTATGCAATAATTATGTGTATCATCTGATGACGGAAAATGGCTGAAACATTGTAACCTTTGCCTGTATAGTGAGAACAGACTCATGTATTTGAAAGTATCATTTTATGTGTAATGATGCATTAATTTGCAGAATTTAAATTCTGTCAATGTACAACCAACTGGTAATTGTTGTGATAGTCAAGTTTTTAATTTGTTAATCATTTATACATATTAATAATGTAATTCTGTTCATTCTCATTTAACACTGGATGTGAATTATCAATAGAATAACTAAAATTAAAATACAAGCTCTAATTGCATTCAGTGTACCACCTAGGTCCATTTGGAGATGATCAATATTCATTGGATTTGAACCCTCTAGCCAAACACACATGTACAGCTATATAGCCTCGAACCCATACCTTATTCTAATCTGACTTCCAATCTGACTTCCGCTCAGGATCAGAAGTTAGAATGCAAATATGGACTGTGTACAAAGTTACATGTACTGCATGTGACACTGTTATGACAACAAGTCAATAGTGCAAATGAACATTGCATAAATGAATGATTGAAGGGATTCTGTGTTAATTACTTGTGATGACACCATCATTAAGGAGCTAGATGGCATGGCACTTACAATACAGTGTTAGAAATAGGGAGTGATGATCACACCCAAAATTGGTGTGAATTGGTTGCCACTGTGAGCACACCCTTTTGCAAAGTGATGTTCACTCCAACCATGCAGTATACACAACATACCATTATGGGAACAGTTTGTAAGAGAGTAAGCACTTATGGTACATTTCACTACAGATATGGTACACTACTTTAAAGATTTGCATTGAGTATACATACGTAGTACACAGCATACCAAACGGCCAGATAATTTGTGGGAGATGGCATCCGGATCCCCTATAAAAATGGTATCTGTTGCCCCAGTGAACTTCGTAGGGGATTATGGCATCCCCTGCAAAAAACATTGGGCATCTGGTGCCCCAAAGAACTTCACTGGGGAATACGGCATCCCCTACAAACATTGGGCATCTGGTGCCCCAGTGAACTTCAGTGGGGAATACAGCATCCCCTGCAAATATTGGGCATCTGGTGCCCCAGTGAACTTCACCGTGGAATACGGCATCCCCTGCAAACATTGGACATCTGGTGCCTCAGTGAACGTCACTGGGGAATACGGAATCCCTTGCAAACATTGGACATCTGGTGCCCCAGTGAACTTCACTGGGGAATACGGCATCCCCTGCAAACATTGGGCAGTTGGTGCCTCAGTGAACTTCACTGAGGAATACAGCATCCCCTATGAACATCGGACATCTGGTGCCCCATGCAGTGAACTTCATAGGGGAATATGGCATCCCTTGCAAACATTGGGCATCTGTTGCCCCAGTGAACTTCATAGGGGAATATGGCATCCCCGGCAAAAAACATTGGGCATCTGGTGCCCCAGTAAACTTCACCAGGGAATACGGCATCCCCTGCAAACATTGGACATCTGGTGCCTCAGTGAACTTCATTGGGGAATACGGCATCCCCTGCAAATATTGGGCAGCTGGTGCCCCAGTGAACTTCACCGAGGAATACGGCATCCCCTGCAACACAAAATACCTAATGGTACGATTAAAATGCACAAATGGCACACTAAGTTTGAAAAGGTCCTCCCATTGTACACAACATATATACCATCAGGCTTAGTTGTGTCCTGGGTATATAGATATACGTATATACTCAGATAGCTTGTATAGTATTCCAAATAAACTCTTGTCATCATTAATCTTGGTTATGAATTACTTCAAAGTCTCTTTATCTATCAGAAATGACATGACATTGTGTATACTGGTGTCAGTGTGAATGTTACACTAAAATGATGGTGTGACTGATCACACCCTTGGTGTGAGCACTGACTGGTGTGATTGTCGCACCACATTTTAACAGTGTAGGATGCGGTTGTAGCTGCCATGCATCACTGACATCCTGAAGTGTGAGCTAAATGACATGGGCTTAGTGCATGGGCTTTATACTTATGTCTGCACAACACACAAATTGTCTGTCCAGCGTATATTAAAGGTAGTTGCATACATAATTATATGACACTAATCACTGAGCCTTTCTCCATGACATTGCAATGTGCAGTGAAGAATGAACATGCACAGCATTCAGTGGGATCTGATTGGCAGTGTGTAATGTATGCACACATATGGTTAGCACTGATCATGAGCTGGCCATGACTCACTGCATAATCCTATATCTTATAAGCATAAACCCATCACTGTTGGTGATTGGTTTTCGACAATCTCTTTTTGTACTTGATTTATTATAATATGTCCGTTGGTCTACTGTTCCTTATCACTGTTGGTGATGCACGTAACTGTGACATGCTGCACTGATTTCTTAACCTTAGTGACACTTACTATGATTATGGCAGTAAAGCTAGTGCACACATGTTAGCAAGCTCCAGAGTAGTAATTGAATAAGTTGGATGTCTATGTAGTTAACATAGTGGGTTGGATGTCTACGTATAATTATGACATGTACAAGCTCTAGCATCAATATCAAGTGTGACAGAGATTTAGAGCTAGGTTAATGTGGGTATACAGATGGTTATTTGTTGAATCTCAGCCCTAACCATGCATACACAGTGCAAGTGACACTCAGCCCTAACAGTGCATACACAGTGCAAGTGGCACTCAGCCCTAACCATGCATACACAGTGCAAGTGGCACTCAGCCCTAACAGTGCATACACAGTGCAAGTGGCACTCAGCCCTAACAGTGCATACACAGTGCAAGTGGCACTCAGCCCTAACCATGCATACACAGTGCAAGTGGCACTGTTATGATAATGAGTCATCAACAGTGCAAATGAACTCAAATGAATGAAAGGGTTCCTTACACATGCTTATATGAAAATGGTGTCATCTTGAAAGAGCGCAGGAGAACCTACCAAAGCAAGTGCCATGCATCATTGACTCCTTGAAAATACAAGTGTAAGTATCATTAACATAATGGGCTTTATATAATATTTCTTGCACAGCTCACATTCACTGTTTGGCTTGTTGCGTGTAATATTTATGCTTGCTGCAGAAAATGGTCTAGCTCTGAAAGCAATGACACACATGCAAACACATACACAACCACACACACACACACACATGCGTGTGCACACACGCACACACACACATGCGTGCGCACACACACACACACACATACATACACATGTACACATACACACTCACACACACATGCATGCACACGCACACACGTGCAAACACATGTACGTACAGAACACTATGCACTACAAGGGTTTGCAACTAATTTAATGTGTAACAAAACGACACTGCATCTAGCTTGAAACCATGTGATAAAGTGTATGCCCTGTATACCTCAGACACTTTACTGCGTGTACATGTTATATATGTGAGTGCATCCTATAGCATGTAACCTCAAATGTATACTGTGTAAACAGCATGCAGGTACTATGGTCTCACTGTACACATTAAGGCTAGCTATATAGTATAGCCTTACAAAGAATGCAAAATATGCAGCATAGCACAAGTGAAGATATCACCATAGCAACATTGAGCTGGATGGCAATAGGTCCTCATGTTTCTCCGTTCTGTCACATTCCATGGGACTTTCTGAAGGAAATTCCTTCGTGACACCACAACTTGCATCTGGTATGTATTCAGAGTTTTTGTGGTATTGCAAAGACTATAAAAGGATCAAACCATAGTTGGGAATTGCATTCGTTTGCAGAACTGCTCAAGATTTTGTGAAGGGAAGACAATAGCTATTCTGGAATCCTGTGTGGACCAGAAGCCAGAAAGCAGTAGATCTAACATGCAAGCTCTGTTGTTTGCTGCTACTCTCTGCTTCATTGCCTTCCAAAATGGAAGAGCACTAGGTGCGTTGTTTGCACGTTGTTTCAATTTTGACATTCAATTTAGCATTGCAGGTAGGCTCTTATGCCTGCAGCTATCTAGAATGTTTAGTAGCTGTTTGCAGAAGGCTTATACTGTATACCACACTATGCTGGTGTCACCTTTAATTAGCTACTTAAGTAGCTAAATTCCAATATGACTGCAATAAATTCTTTCTCCATGCAGTTTACCTCTATCCTACTGGAGAAGTACAAGTCTGTGTAGGGCCTAGATCCATCTCCGGGTTTGATAACAATGACAATTCAGTATGGCTCTCACGCTACACTCAAGATCTGGCATTATGGAGTACATCTGGTTTTAGTGAAGGTTTGGATGACCAAATTCGTGTTCCAGGTGTCAGCCTTGCAAGCAGAAGCACTCGAGTGTATGCAAATGATTATAGCACACAGATGCGTTCAAATATCAGAATATCTAGCTTAACATACAGTGACCACGGAGCCACTGTCATCTGTCAGGATGGTCGATCAACTGACCAGAAAAGAGCCATATTATCTGTGGGTATGTTTGAATCCTGTGGATGAATATAAACAGCATGCATGTAATTAATCAGAGCACCAATATTAGTAACTTAATATTTCAGTATAGTTTAAGACAGCAATCAAAGTTCTGACAAAATTAATGAGTATGCATGCAGTCTTTGCTGTATTTGATATTTTTAAAATACATTCATAATCATGTGATTTTACAGTGATATAAAATTTTATAAATGCACTTTGCACCTACACCCATGTCAGTCATCCCATATGACTTGTGCACTCCCAACACTGTTAAGCCTAATCTCACTTCAGTCCCATTTCCACATAACATGTAGGTCCCCCCAATTGTGCCTTGTCTCTTACTGCCTCAAGAGTGACAGCAAACAGCATGGTTGTTAGATGGGATATACGCACCTGTCTGGGAGCTCTACCAACAGGCTACACAATGTCCTGGTATCCAATTGGAGAATTGTCTACAGATGAAGATAAGCCCATGAACATAAGCAACTCCACTGACACTGAGACTGAGTATGAGATTACGGGACTAAAACCTAGTACAAGGTACTTCATTGTGTTATACCTTAGTGACATGTGTGGAAATGGAAATGGGTTCAGTACACTTGCAGAAACAGCTTTAGGTGAGTTTAACTACAGCTGGAAATACAATTATACAGTATTATGATTCTTCAGTCACAATCATTGCTCTCTGTACATATTATGTATTCTGTCATGCAGCTGTTGACGTCACTGTGATTTGTCAGGCAGTTGCCATTGCTATCCTGTTCCCATTGCTCCTTACACTGGCCATTGTCCTTGTGATTGTTCGTGTAAAGTCAAAGTCAAATGCAGGTGGGTGGTATGGACATATAATCAGCATATAGCATGTAAGTTAGGAATTTGAAGACTGTATCATTAACATATTGTCTTGAGAACTATCAAATTAACAGTTGCATTATCATTAGGCGATGGCAAATGTAGTGGACTGGAAATGAGTGAACGGGATGAGTCTCCTTCTAAGCAAACAAAACCATTTGGTGGCGACATTACGGTGGATGAGAACCCAGCTTACCAGACTATGGAGATTACTATGCAGAAATAGAGTGCATGCAGCGAACCTGTCTGCTTCTTCTAACAAGATTAGTCATGCAAGAAACTGTTGTTCTATATTGAAGTTGCATACATACAGCTAGTGTTTGACAGTGCACACAGTAAATTACTGTGTGTATAACCAAGTGCATGCATCCACCTGCATTAAGTGTTTTAACCCACAATTTTGCTGTTAGATTAATCTCTGCATTGTGTGAACGGCGACTGCATTGCTGAAACTGTGATCTTGTGTAATATGTACATGGTGTTGTATAGCTAATTATAATGTATAATATATTGATGGACTACATCACTCCATTAGCTAGATGTATGTATGGTTATAGCATCGATCACTGAGTTATGCCAAATTGCATGACGGTACATGCATGTTACTTCACTCTAGTACTATGCACTTCACCCTTCATGGTGGCCATATGTACGTGTACTGATTGAGCTATCATTAAGTGTTTGTGTATGCAACCATTGGATGCATGCAACAGTGATTTTTAGTGCATTATAATTAAATAGTATTATTCATCAATAATTTGCATGGGCACAGGAGAAGTATGGCTGATTATGAGGTGACTGACAGTATAATATATTATATACGTATTTATCTTATAAGCATAAACCCATCACAGTTAGTGATGCACATAACTGTGGCATTATACTGCACTGAATTCTTTACCTTGGTGGCACTTACTACTAATAATGGCCGTATATACTGTAAAGCTACAGAAAGCTTTAATGTAGTGGGTTGGATGTCTATGTAATTATGACATGTACAAGCTCTAGCATCAATATCAAGTGTGACAGAGATTTAGAGCTGGGTTAATATGGGTATAGAGATGGTAATTTGTTGGATCTCAGCCCTAACCATGCATACACAGTGCAAGTGGCACTCAGCCCTAACAGTGCATACACAGTGCAAGTGGCACTCAGCCCTAACCATGCATACACAGTGCAAGTGGCACTGTTATGATAATGAGTCATCAACAGTGCAAATGAACTCAAATGAATGAAAGGGCTCCCTACACATGCTTATATGAAAATGGTGTCATCTTGAATTGAAGAGCACAGGAGAACCTACCAAAGCAAGTGTCATGCATCATTGACTCCCTGAAAATGTATATAGTGCAAGTATCATTAACATAACGAGCTTTAAAATTAATACATTAATACCCAGCACAGCTCACATTCACGGTTAAGTTTGCTACATGTATGCTTGCGGCCAACGGGCAGAAAATAGTCTAGCTCTGAAAACAATAACACAAACGCACAAACACACACACACACACACATGTGCGCACGCACGCACATACACACACACACACACACACACACACACACACACAAAGCTGTAATGCACTATCACATGTACAAATATTATACAGTGTACCTATGTGTCACAATCATGTATGCCGCTGTAAGGTCACTGATGCTAGCACTGTTGAACTAGCTGTTGTGCTAAACAATGAAATCTTACTATTTATGATTGTAAGCATAGTTTAAGGAATCAGTATATAACAAGTATTATTACACAGTGCAAAAATTAATGGTCAAATACATAAATGAAATGGAAATTATGACTATGTAATAAGTGTCATCTGAAGAAGGTGAATAGGTGAATAGCTGGAACATTAATATTGTGGACTATGCCTGTATAGTGGGAAAAGACTAATGTGTGTATTTACATGTAAATCTTGATTAATTTGCAAAGCATAGTTTCCATGAATACATATAATAATATTCAGCCATGTTCTGACCAACGTACTGTATAATTGTTGCAATAACCAGTATCTTGAAGATTTACTTCCGTTCATTCTCACTCTCCACTGAGTGTGAATTACTATGAACCAGCAGGAACTGCCTTCGACTAAAATTATAAGTTGGTTTGCTGTGCCTCTATAGGGTCTACATATACTTGTATCCAGTGCACCACAGAGATGTGCATGCATGTGTAGAATTTGTATTCATTCAACTTGAACTCTCTAACAATTCACATGTATAAACTGCATGGGGCACCGTTATAACAACACGTCAATAGTGCAAATGATCATGTCTAAGTGAATGCTCAAAGGGATTCTGTTTACTTGTCTAAGAACTTGTAACACTGTATCGTTTGAAGAAGCATGCAGGCGTACGTCATATGTACATCATTGACATCATGAAAATGTGAGCTAAGTTACTACAGAACTTAGTGGGCTTTGCACTCATTGTCTGCACATGCAATGTATAATGTATATATATCCTGCTCTGTTCATAGTTGTTGCTGTGTTGTGTGTTGTTGCTTGTGGTCTTCTGACAGAAAATGTGTTCTTAGTCTAAATTTTGTAAGCAATGCATGATCTTGGACTAAACTTGTGTGTATGTACTTGTACAGTATTGTAGCTACATGTATGTATAATTATGTTATACATTGTACAGCCTCTGAGCATTCTGCATGACACTGCATTGAGCAGTGAACAAATAATGAACAAGTACAGCATTCAGTGGGATCTGATGGCTATTGCACCTTTACATGGCTATTTGATTGCACTGATGTATATAGAAGCTATTGAGTGACATCACAGTAGGGTATACGTGTCTGATTGAAACCATCTATAACACTGATTGGGATTTAGTGCAGTCTTTCTTTACATTCCTCTGCAGCTGACTACAATGTATTCGCCTCAGTAGTTGTTGCAGAGAAGTGATTGTTAAGCTTCATGCATGTATTGAGAGTTATATTACATAATTAGGCATCCTTGAATGAATGAATGAATTGATAGTATGAATGAATGAATGAATTGATAGTATTATTGCCATTTACACAAACATGTAAAGTGTTACTTTCTCTTTCCTCATTGAATGCCTGATGAGCCCATGATGGTAGAGAGTTGAGCCTTTGTCGTTTTGTTCAATAGACATAAAGAGGGAACTTCTCAGCTGGCTCAGTCATGTCAGACGAACTTCTTTCTGTACCAGCTATGAATTATTGCCAATTTAATGTTCGACCAGTTAAGATGTTCTGGCCTTCTTCAGGGCAAAAGACAATAAAACATAAGTATATACAATGTATCATTCGACTGAACATGGAGTTGATGATGTCAGATAGTCATGAGTGACATCACAGTAGGGGGCATTCTGATGAAATTCCTGTGGTTCAAAGACCTACAACTGGAATGAAATTGTTGTAATGATTTCACATAATTACAGTATCTGTTATAAGTACTGGTGGTGCATTTGTGAAAACTGGGATAATAACGGTAATGACAGTGCATGGGACAGTATCATGTTATGCTTTTCTTATGTCTGCATTTTCTGTCACTCATAAACTACCACCCTACATAGTGCAGCTACATCAGTGCAAAGCAATATTGCAATTAAGCTGCAAGCAATAACAGCACGATCAGTCTAGCTTATACAGACCATCATGAGTTAATGGTGTTACCGCAGAAGCATCACTAGTGCAATGTGTAGGTACCTATAAGTGTATATGTGTTAGCAACTTCTCGGCCCTTCTTGTGAAAGTGTTCAGGAGTTTTACGGGTACTCACCTGTCAATTCTGCGAAACTGACTGCGTGTACACCAGAATCAGGAGAGAGTTAAGCAGACCAGACATGCAGGCCCTGTTTCCTCTGGCAATTATCTGCTCCATTCACTTAAGCTCACTTGCACAAGGAGCAGTTTTGACATCCAGTAATGGTACATTGCACTGATTAATATACATGGTAATATACATTCCAAATTCCCTCTGTTTTGGTAGCCCTCATCTCTAATGTCTGCATGCACAATGGGTTAGGATGCAGAGATTTGTCTGGCTTGCAATTGTGAATGTGGTTTTAATTGTTTTTCTGCTATAGTACAGTGATTGGTTCGAAGCAGAATACAGTGTACATGCTTCTTTCTCCCATTTGTTACTTAGGGTTAAAAGTGTTATATATTATGCTATTACATGAAATAATTATATTTCTTTACTATACGCTATACGTACTACTAGAAAAAATAAAAATTTTCGACAAAATTAGCAATGATGCATGGATGGCATAAAAAGTATCGAACAAGTAAAGGCTGTTACACAGTGGAGCATTAACCATCGTCCCTCGTGCAAGAATGTCATACCATATAGTCCCACATCCTATAGCTAGAATGTAGGGATTATGGTTAATGGATGTTTTTGGGCGTCAAATGCTGACAAATTAACCATGTTTACTTGCCTTCCAGATATTTAGTGTAAGAATAGTTTGCATTTGACACTACCTAGCCTTGTTTTCGGCACTTTCGTTCCTATAGCTACCAATATACTGCAAATTCAAAACACCCTGTACCATCCCTACATAGAGAGTACTATCATATTCTCTGATATGCTCTTAAGACTTATCTTAATATACTAGTATGTGTGGTTTCTTTGAGCGATGTTATGTAATAACTTGCGTGAGAATGTATGTGCACATTGCTTTTCTGCAGCTGTCATCACTTCCACAGGAGATGTGTGTGTGAACACTGGCTATCGCACTAGGCAACACATTCAACTAGAATGCACAGCTCAAGGTGCATTGTGGAGTGTATCTGGTTTTGGTAAAGGGTTGGAGGACCAAACTCGTGTCTCAGCTGTCAGCCTTGCAGGCAGTAGCACTCGAGTGACCACATATGACACAAGTAATCTGACCAACTCTTCGGGTGTCACAATATCTGACTTTACTTATGATGACTATGGAGCTATTGTAACCTGTGAAAGTCTTCTCCCAGGTAACCGTAAGAGTGTCACAATGATAGTAGGTAAGTTTGAATAATATTAATATTCATTCTAAATTAGGATTAACAATGTGAAGAACTGCATAAATAACAAAGGTATAATTATCTAAGCTATAAACTGTTCCTGTCTACCTAATAACACACATGTATTGCTTGTATTTATTTCCTGTCAGTGGGAAAATTTGTTTATTACACTACTCTCTCGCTATGCCGAATCACATCTATTTCTCTATAGGTCCCCCTAATTGCACAGTGTCTGTCACTGCCTCAAAAGTGACGGCAGAGAGTGCAGTCATTAGCTGGAGTGTGCACAGCTGTTTTGGAACTGTGCCAACAAGTTATAATCTTTATTGGTGCCCAGTTGAAGGATTACTTACAGGTAATTGGACACTCCTTAACTCCTCTACTATAAATCAATACAAGATTACTGGACTATCACCGCGTACAAGGTACTTTATTGTGTTGTATACTTTTGACTTCTGTGGACATGCAAGTTCGCGTACTGCACTTACTGAAACAGTGTCAGGTGAGCAGGAACACATAACAATTCCATCTTGAGAGTTTTCTATACTGCCTTGCAGGGGGTGTTTTCATTTTGCATTTCATACGGCATTTCATACGGCTGCTATGCATTCTGCATGATAAAGACCAAGGCCATGTACACGCACTAAGTTTGTATGACATCACAATGTGCACAGACTATATAGAATTGAAAATTTATATACATATTATATTATACTATGTATGTGTTTAGTTCTACAGCTATATGATTGTAACCAATGCTGTATCAACCTCTTGTAAAGATATGCCAGCCAATGTTACCGTGTTCAGTCTGGTGGCTGTCATTGCGGTCCTGGTCCTGTTGCTACTGTTACCATCTACTATCATTGCAATTGTCTGTAGAAGGTCAAAGTTACTAAGTGCAGGTGAGCGATTCTGACAGAAAATATGCAAATAAGCTCCTTCTCTCTGTAACTATTCTAATTTCTTATACCCCACTAATATATTTATTGTCCTTTGCAAGCATAATGAGTGTAAAATACATACATCGATCTACATGGGAAAAGTGAAGAAGTTTTTTCATTTCTTAGTGTAATTGGATAATTACATTGATTTCAGTGCATATAGAAAGATTTAATGCATGTAAATCTAACTTAACTCCTCTGCAGATACAATCAGAAAAGAGAATAGCACAAGTGATGGACAAGCTGGTGGGCTGGAAGTCAACAAACAGCATGCAAATGCTTACAAGGATGTGATGCCACCCATTCAGGTGGATGAGAATCCTGCCTACCAGTCAATGGAGACTGCAAAGTTTGCATAAACAGTTATAATTGTGCAGGTGTGGTGAACATAGCAATGATTAGGAAGCCATGCAAAACATTTGACTGTTCACATTACCATAATAACCACATCATGACTTGAACATAATGTGTTGTAGCAGAGGGTAAATTGCAATAACTGTTATATTTCAGTTATACATACTGTACACATGACTTTGTACCTGCAGATGTAATCAATGCATTTCATTTCATTGAGTGTCATTAATAAATTTGTATTCTTTCACAATGAATAATCTTGCACTTATGTAAAATTACTAAAACTGTTACCATGGCTGGTTACAGTACAATATTAAATGTAACATGCATGCCTGCCAATTAATCCTCCATTGCCATAAAAATGTGCAAGATGTATTATAGTTATTTGAAACTTTTACTATAATTATTTGAAAACAGGCATGCATGCAGCAGGTAGCTATATAATTATACATACGTAGGTTACTGGGTTTCATTGCTGCATGTGCTACAGTGCACAATGTGCTGCTGTTGGCACTGTCATAGGGCAAATCATAGAAGCTGCATGCATGCAATGACACTGTACGCAGTGTTCACAGCCACCTCCAAACGAGCCACATGGAAATAATTATGGTGGACAAAATCACACATTTTGGAACCAAATTTATGCAGGAAACCTATCAAAGACTACAAATTATATACAATGTAAGCTTGGTTATAGTTGAAGCGTGCAACTGCATACACACTGACTACCTACACATACGTATCCTCTAAACACTGTGATACTGTTGTAACAGCTAGTCATGCAACAGTGCAAATGTATTCAGTCATATGATGTGATTCTGTTTGCCGTCTATTAGAACACTGCCATTGCCAATGAGCAAACAGTACATACAATCATGCAAAGCCAGGTGTAATGTTGACTGACACCATGTAACATCCTGAAAGTGTGAGTGTCATAAACTAGATACATACCGGGCTTCATATTCAAACTCTCTACATGCACGTGTTGTATTTATTGCATTAATTTACAATAGTTTATGTAAAAATTTCTTAACAGAAAATGAACTATTAGTCAAGGCTGGTAAACAATAAATCTGAGCATATTATACCTGCTGCTGTGTATGCATGAAGGTACACACTGATGCATGCACATGAACACACGCACATGTGTGTGCACAGGTACACACATGTACACATACACACACATATACACACGCATACATGCACATACAAACACACACTCACACACACACTGCATGTAGTGAATAGCATATTAAATCATGCAGTGACCGGGGCAGTTGCAACTTTTATTGTCCAAGCTAATCCAGGTTGCTCTTCTTATGGATTTGCAAAGACCGCTGTATTCTTCTATAATACCTTCACTGATTGTGAATTATATGCCATGTACTGATGTCCTGTGTATAATGTAACTTCCTGAAGTTATGTTCCAGCACCTTTTGCTGTTTCCCGTACGTATTTTAGCTAACCCCTAATCCATGGTGTGGTCAGCTTTGTGAACATGGACTGCAATCCTATTCTGCTTTATCTCCTCTGTTCAATGTATACTTGTCTTCACTTTGTGGTCTTGTCATTATTCTATGTGGGAGGGTTTAATATTCGCTATATAGTCTGTATGTGAATACTTGCCTTTACATACAATAAATATCACAATGAATGCACTAAAAATGACCAATGATGCAGAGCAAGTGTTGCTATGTGAATGACCAATTGACAGGTTTTATGTAGACGTTATGCCATGGATATATGTGTGCTGCTAAGCATGCAGAATGTATGCCATACATGTGCAGTGAACAAGTATGGCTTGCATACTGCACGTGACCTGGATGAGGACTCATGGTCTATAAATTTTGTCAGGAGCCAGCTGTCTGTTCTGTATGTAGCATGCATTAATTGTGCGGATATCAGTTTGAAGACAGGGAGAGCTAGAGCAGGCATGTGTGTCTTGTTTCTTACAGCAGTTCTCTGCTCCATTCACTTCAGCAGCGGACAATCGCAAGGTGCGAGGTTTGATCAACTGGCATGGATTGCGGGTATACTCAAAAATCTTTATCTAGAGATCTGCATCCATTGTGATGGTTCGTGTAGCCAGTGTCAAACTTTAATTGTCTGCAATTGTCCAGCTAGTGACTGACCTAATCAGGCTATATAGTGTGCACATACCCATGTACTGTGCTACTGATCACTACTATGCATGAATGACAATGTGACTAAAAAGTATGTACTTTTCAGGTGTACTCAATCCCACGGGAGAAACAAAAGTGTGTGTAAGGCGGCCAAACAGTAATTACTACACAGAGCAGATTACAAAGTTAACACTCACATGCACAGCTCAAGGTGCATTGTGGAGTATATCTGGTTTCAGTAAAGGGTTGGAGGACCAAACTCGTGTCTCAGCTGTCAGCCTTGCACTCAGTAGCACTCGAGTAACCACAACTGACACAAGTACCCTAACCAACTCTTCAAGAATCACAATATTCGACTTTACTTATGATGACCACGGAGCCACTGTAACATGTGACAGTCTACTCCCAGGTGAAGGTGAAGGGCAGAGTGCTACTATAGTTGTGGGTAAGTGTACAAGCCAGTGAATGTGTTCATGCATGAGGGCAACAATGTGTTAATATAGTCAGTCCAATAAGATCTGCCATGGTGAAATGTTAAGTAATTTTTGTCCCCATATTCATTAAGATTTACATAGTGGTGCAATGATTGCTGTTTAATGCATTAATGAATATGTACGGTAATATATGAAAAGCTACATAGTCACCTATATATGCCACTAATAATGCTAAATCACATTAAATTTTCTTTTTCATAAATAGGTCCCCCCAATTGTACCATGTCTCTCACTGCCTCAAGAGTGACAGCAGAGAGTGCAGTCATTAGCTGGACTATACACACCTGTTTTGGAACTGTGGCAAAAGGCTATAGTCTCTACTGGTACCCAATTGGCGATAGCCTTGAAAATGGTAATTTCACATTCATTAATTCATCTACTATCAATCAGTACAATATCACTGGACTATCACCAAGTAAAAGGTACTACATTGCGTTGTCTCTTGGAGACAACAATTACTACTGTACATTCAGAAATGCGTACTCAACACTTGCTGAAGCAATGTTAGGTGAGTTTATTCATGTGGGACCGTGAGGTGTCAGGCAGTAGAAGAGATTATAATATTATAATATTGAAGAAAGTTTGTACCAGTGAGAAGAGGGGAGAGGAGGGGTTGAGGTAGGGGCATTAGTAGGTGCATGGGGGGGGGGGGGGGGGGGGGGGAGGGGGAGCTTTTAAAGAAGATGCTACGTTCATAAGGTTGATGTGGCTGTAGGGGCAGCGAGGTGAGGGATGGTTGTACATGCATATGCATGCTGAACATGATGACATAATTCATTGATCAGTCAAACTACTCAATTTATACCATAACACCACTAAATACATGTATGTATGTTGACTATAATTGTAATAATATCCTGGCTTCATAGCTACATGCAATGTTCTATTCATGCTTAAATTTGCTTGAAACTGTTTCATGTACTAAAGTATGTAGTACAGACTGTATATAAAAAACAAATGCAGTTATTGCATGTGAGTTGCACAAGGAACAGCTGCAGATGGCCCACATTTTTGACAGCTGTTATAGTAATTTTAATATGTTACATACAGCAGACAGTGTATATGAAGTGAAATTATCATATTATTATACTGTACATCATTTTGCTAGTTACTTAGCATATCATGGTCACCATGTGGCATCGCTCCTTGTAGAGTGAACTTAACAACATGTTTTTGCCATTTCCATTCTTTTCAGTACCAGCCACGTCAAATGTCACTATGTTCAGTCTGACTGCTGTGGCTGTGGTTCTGTTCCTGTTGCTGCTTCTATTGACTGCTGTCCTTGTGATTGTCTCCATAAACTTTAAGTCAAAACTAAGTGCAGGTGGGTGCTACGGGGGCTATTTCTAGTCATTATAGCTAGCGCATATTACCATCTGAACATATACATCACCATTAATGTAGTGTCAGTCACACTATGATATTATTCACTCCACATAAATATTCTAAAAGCCATACTTTTAAATAGGTGGAATTGAAAGACCTTCTTTACTTCTATTAACAGTCAATAACGAGCAGTAAATTATTTCTTATAAAATGTAACATTTCAAAGCATGGAGTTATCAGTTAGTGCACCAAATTATATGCTGTGATGGACCTTGAGCTCTCTTTGCGCAGCTGCACGTAGGAAACAGAGTGGTGCAGATGGCAGCGGAGGAGGAAGTGGCCGTCGTGGTGGGATGAAGATGAGCAAACACAAAGTCTTAGAGTCTCCTTACATAGAAATGGAGCCAAAGAAGGGAGTAGTTGAGGTGGATGAGAATCCAGCCTACCAGTCAATGGAGGCAGCGATTTATAATTGAACTGTGGAGAATTTAATTGCAGCTGCTTCAATATAATGGAATAGAATCTGCTTTTGAGTTTTTTCATTAATTAGAATGGTATTCCAATACACAACATACATATGTATGTACATGTAAGACTGAAGCAGCATGCACCGAGTAAATAGTGCATACATTATCTGAGTGTTCACAGTTACGTAGTTTTGGTTTCATTCTATTTCACTGTTGTCTCTATTATTATTAACCCTGTGTGCATGCACTGCAGGGTTACAGTAGTTGGGTGTGGGTGTGTCCGCTTCATTACAAAGGTTCTGATAAGAAAAGTATAAAGTTCAAGTGCCATTTGGGTGAAAAAAGTTTATAGCAATTGGGAGGAAGCAGTTGTTACCATTCATGGAAATGCCATGGGCAGCTGCATGTAAATGGAAAATGCCAAGTCGAAGGCATTCAGTATTTCACTGTAAGATGCTAAGTGGAATTACACACCAGAACAATAAGTATGCATGCATGCATGCGCAGTGCCTCCAGAGAGCGCCGTACATATGCAGTGTCTGGCAGTGCATGCATATTAAATGATCACTTTCCTCAACGCATTGTGAAGCTGCTGAATTGCATATTGGTTGGGCATGATGGCATACAACTGATTGAACAATTAAAATGATGATGATGTGACAATTCTGTCTGATTCAGGAGCATTAATAAGCACAATCTGTTGAAGAGAGCGATTCATCTTGAACATTTCAACCCTGAGGGTTGTCATCAGCAAGTTGAAGTGCCACGAAGGGTGCCTCTTTATATAGGGTTTGGACTTCCCGCCGTAGCACTTCCGGTCACGTGACTTCTGCTTGGGCAAAGAAAAGGTGTCCATGATGGATCCAGAATTAGACCAGCATCCAGGTTCATCATTGGTCTTCTTTGCTGGATCTCAAGGGCTTCGAGAACCCTTCTTCTTCCCCAGTTTTCTTCCCTCACAAGGATCCTTGCTTCTTGCCTGTCATACATAGCACAAGTGTTGGCATTGATGGTAATATGATTATGCCTACAACAGCCATGCAGTAATTATAAGCATGCCTGGAACTATAGCTACACCATCACTAGTGCATGTAGTCTTCTCCAGATAATAGTACATCACAGAATAGTATTTTTATGGCATTGAAAATATTTGTGTAACAGTATATCTGCCTCTGTGATAATACATTGGCTGCATCTGGCCACTCATATCACACAAACAAATTACTTGACTTTTAAAATTGTGCTACTACTCTGTTTATGCTGGCACTTGGAGTGGTGCCAAGTGTGTGTCAGTGTCTCGCTACAGCTGCTGGCTATTTCTTCACATATGCTAAGATCCAGTTCAACCTACAAGTAAACTTCGTATAGCTACTACATACAGTGGAACCTGTCTAAGATGGCCACTGTGTTAGGCAGCAACCTCTCTATAACAGCCAACCTCCATGGCCCCTAATAGCATAAAAGCATTGCAGTCTACCTCTGTAGAGCAGCCACCTCTATATAAAGGCCAGTTAGAACTGGCCCATTGGTGGCTGTCTTAGACAGGTTTCACTGCATCCATTTCTCAGCCCATTAATGTAAATAAGACACATCAGTTCGTTAGGATTGCTTCTGGGACACACTATCCTAATCGTTTGTGCTTATAGCAAACAGAAGAGCTGATGAGGGTTTGCAATTGGGTTACGCTGACGCCATCAATCGAGTGGAGCAATTGCCCACATTGTACTGCTGTGTGTGAACCCGCCCGCCTCCGGCATTCTTCACATTGATGGCCATTAGTTTACTATGGTACAGCTAGGGGACTCACAGCGCGACTCCTTTGTAACAACATTAGTGGTCAGAAAGACACCAAAACAGACATGCGCTCCCTCTGGTTTGTTTCAGTCCTCTTGTCCGTTCACATCTGCAGAAGCGCAGGAGCCCGAGGTGCGTTCTTGGAGCGGTGCTCTGAATAACTACTGTTCTCGTTTCAATCCAGCCAGTAGCTAGTCTACGTGTTGCGCTTACCTCCGTAATTGTTACATGCCCGCGAGGCCTTGTTCCTTGTATCACTTACAGATGAGGGTGCAGTCCGTTTGGTGGGCGGTTCCACTCGTAGTGAGGGACGCGTGGAGGTCTACCACAATGGTGTGTGGGGTACTGTGTGTGATGACGAGTGGGACCTGAATGACGCCACTGTAGTGTGCCGACAGCTTGGCTACGTTGGAGCTACATCTGCACCAGGAGGAGCTGCCTTCGGTGCAGGCAGTGGTCCAATACACTATGATGATGTGGCCTGCACTGGGACCGAGCCAGCCTTGGCCAACTGTTCCCATCCTGGTATTGGAAGGGAGAACTGTGGTCACAGTGATGATGCAGGAGTGGTGTGTGACACTACACCAGGTCAGTTGACTAGCATCACTGTGCTCCATGCATATATAGGAACTGTCTACATGCAGTGGACAGCTCCTTCTAGACTGGTACAACTGCATGTATAATTTTACCAAAACTGCAATGCAACAATCAGTTCTTAGTTCAGGTTTGAAGGGAGTAGTTATGAGGACATGACCATGCTTTGGTACAGGCCCCTTACTGCTTATTTGTTAAATACATGTAAGTTACCATACATACAGTTGAGGGTGCTCTCCGACTGGTGGGTGGTTCCACTCACAACGAAGGACGAGTGGAGGTCTACCACAGTGGAGTATGGGGCACTGTGTGTGATGATGAATGGGACCTCAATGATGCCACTGTTGTGTGCCGACAGCTCAATTACTTTAGAGCAATGGCCGCACTAGGAGAAGCTGCCTTTGGTGCAGGCACTGGTCCAATACTCTATGACAATGTGGCCTGCACTGGGAGTGAGTCTGGCTAACTGCTCTAGCCAAGAAAGGAATAACTGCAATCACGATGAAGATGCAGGTGTGGTGTGTACTGATACCGAAGGTGAGTGCTTGAGGAGCTCTTTGTGAGCATGAGTGCATGACCAGTATTCACTGCAGAGAGTACACTACAATATATGTTTAGTTACGCAACCACATAGTGACCATTTCAGCTAAGCCGACTGCATGGGTTAGTTATAGTCCTTGAGAACACTTGTGTTTAAACCATTACTGTTTAGCTCTTGCATGTAGTCTGTGTTATGGTTTTGGTATATTGAATGAAACCTTATTAACCTTTTACCCTTCGATAGCGGTCCTCAATCCTGTTGGTGTAGCACAACGGTGCATAAGTTCTGGAGCTCCCATACCTAGGCTGAACCTCACGTGCACCACTGAAGACATTGTATTGTGGAGCACGTCTGGCTTTGCTAGTGGAATACCTGACCAACATCGTGCCTCAGCTCTCGCTTTGTCATGGAGCAGCTCTCGAATTACCATCCCTGACAGCAGCACGACGTCTGAACAGTCCACTATCATACTATATGATGTTACCTACAGCGACCACGGAGCCACCATCACCTGTGAGGACAAACTCCCAACTGGTCAGCAGAGTGTCACGTTAGCAGTAGGTAAGGTCAACACATTTGAAGTGTCTATGCTCTCATCAGTATTACTGGGAAAATGACAAAAAGAGTTCAAGCTGGCAAATTCCTTACTTACTTATGTTACAATTCCTGTAAGTTTATGACACTAGCAGGAAAGCTCGGCTTTGGTGGGCTTCCCTGCTCCGATGCGTCGATATTGGCATGCCGGTGCCTGTCTGCCGATGCCAGCATGTTGTGTGACGGTGCGTTGATGTCAGCTGGGCAGTATGCTGGTATCTGCAACATCATGCATGCATGGCATGTGAGTATGCATGGGGCAGCATTAATCAGATTGTATACATACCATAGCATGGAGTGCCAGCAAGTGGAGCACATGCCAGTGCACACAGTAAGGAACAATGCTATGCCTGCAATATAGCAGATAATGACCGATGCCAACAGGATGTGACGTCACATTCTTACGGCGGAATTAATGCAAGAGTGGTCAAAAATGGCGTCTCGGCCGTGGAAGATAGCGTGCATTGCTAAACGCGCTCTTCGGCTGCAGGGCAGCTAGGTGAACAGCGCCCCTCTAAGCTAATGTACCCCACTCCCTTAACTGGCATGACTCGTATCAAGTCCGCCAATGACGGGTAGTGGGAGGGCCGGTCGATAATTTCCTAAATGGCGTGTCGACCCGCCGAGAACGGACGAAAGACATCTCGCTTTTCGGCAGCAAGGTAGCTAGATGAACGGCACCCGTCTAAGAAATGCCCCCCCCCCCCCCCCCACACACACACGGTCCCTCAACTGGCATGGAGTGTACCGAGCCGATTCTCTGCAAGACGCCGATTTAATGACTGAACAAACAGACATTAAAATCCGAGATCCGGTGAATTTGCTACGTATAGTAGGATGGTGAGGAGTAATTGCCACATCCTTTTTGTTACCTTGACAGGTCCCCCAAGCTGCACTGTACCCCTCATGGTCCTGAGTGCATCGGCAAACAGTGTGGTTGTCAAATGGAGTGCTTACAACTGTTTGGGAGTAGCACCGACTGAGTACAAATTGGAGTGGTACTCAGTGGGCATGGAAACATCAGTAGGATTAATTCCCAAACTTGATGCTACTGTCAATGAGTACAGAATAACTGGACTGTCTCCTGGAACAAGGTACTTCATCTTGTTGACGTACTCAAGTTCGTGTGGTCAAGGAGGACAAACAAGCATAGTCGCAGAGACTTTGGGTATGTTTCTGATTTGTATAGAGACTATATACACACATGGACATTCTATAGGACATACCTACAAAGATATAGCTAGCATAACATACAAATAATATGTGTAATGTATATGTGCCTTAGTCAAATTTTGGGCAGTGCATGAGCCGCTATGCTGATATTTTTAATTATACAGATTTAATTAAAAACTTTCTTAGACTATAATTAAAAGTAAGGATGTAAGGATGGCACAAAACGTACAGAAACAAGTAAAGGCTGTTACACAGTGGAGCATTAACCATGCATGGTCCCTACATACAAGGATGTCCTTGAATGTTGGGATGATGGGTAATGCGAAGAAGAATATGAAGAAGAATATTGCCTGACTCCAATGTGCCTTTAGCAGTGCCACTGGCATAACACCAAACCAGTACTTGTGTGCAAGAATATACATACTAGCTACTATTAGCTGCAGCATGTACAGCTTAAGTAGTAACAAGGATAACATCAGGTCTGCCTGCTACTCCACCCTTGCATGTCCAACACAAAAATATTGTTCCATGCCGATTGCACGGATGTTTGCTGTTTCTGTAGGTACTTCTCAGGATGATACAGCAGTGAAAGTTGTTTGCAGTGTGATTGGTGTTCTCATCATTTTGGCTCTGACTGTTGTTACCATAATAGTGCTACTCATTATCTTCAAACGAAAGAAGATGAAACATGATTGTGAGTTGTCACAATATTTCTATATAATGCTGTTGAATTTAATGTGAACACACACAGACGTGATTGTAAGTACACTTTCAAGCTAATTCTGAATATACACGAGAATGTCACACTACTCAGCACATTTCACCCAACAGCCTGTCCTTAATTAAGTTTTCTGTGATATGCACAGCAGGCTTTGTAACTTTCATTCTTTTCACTATTGCTTTGAGCACTCCAACTTCTGCACACTATTCTCCCTACTAATATTTCTCCCAAATGAGTCATTCACCCTGGCAGATTAATCCGTTTGACAGTGTTGAGTGTCAGTTTTGGTGAAATAGCTGACTTAAGCTTAAGGCAATCCCATCATTTGTTTCGGTGGCTGGGGAAGCAATCATCAGTTTCCTCACAGTCAGCTGCATGAGATTCTGATCCCAGTTTTGTTGCCACACTAGTTTAGCATTCTATGCTTGTTAATAAAGGTAGTGATTAAATTTAGCAGTGTTTCATGTCACTGCAGCTGATGGAGTGGTTTTGGCAAGGCAGCCAGCTGGAGAGGAGATGGAGTGAGCTTCATGAATTGCATGCTTAGCTAAGTACAGGGTAGAGACACTGCACCACCCCTACATCACTACAACTCTCTTGTCTTCTAGAAACCTTTTGTGTATCTCTAAGTATATGACAATGTTTATTCATGGTAAAATTCCTGTATGCATGCATGGTGTTTGGTGTTTACATGCGTTAGACTTATCTGATGGTTGCACTAACAGTAATCAAAGGACGCGATGCTATAATTACATAACATATATATACACCACAGAGGACATGGGATGTGCATGTGTAGCCGACGGTAGTGTGGTCAATGTTTATACTGGAAGATACTGCAATGAACAACAAACTGGTCATGTAACCTTCACAATAGGTTGTATAGCACTATGTTTAGGCGCATTATCAACACAATGTATCTCCCTCCAACATAACTAGGGCTACTTTACGTGAAGGCACAACACATGCTAGTCCAGATGAAAGGGAAGCTGCCACAGAAGGTGCAGACGGGGCGCAAAAGGCAGGGAAGGAGGCTAGTGATGAGACGAAAGATGCTAAAACTGGCAAGCCAAAGACAGGCAACTACAAGCAGCAGCCTACCTCTACTGATGTGCCCCACAAGCAGATACCACCTGCTGGTGACCTGTATGCCATGCCTGAGAAGAAGCCCCGGACAAAAGGTCATGTGCATGGGCCTCCGGGAGATATGTATGCTGTTGTAGCCAAACCCTCAAAGGTCAGTAGGTGATGTGTTGCATGTGTGTACTATTGGTTGATTCATGCTTGGTGCATTCTATTCGTGATGCTTTCTTTGTAAGGTAAGAGTGAATAGTGAATTCTGCTGTGATACCAGCAGTTTTCACCTCGATCATCAAACTAATGGGAAGCTTTTAAATACAAGAAGGACTGTGTGTATTATATAAACTGTAGTACAGAGGAAAGTTGAATTACAATGTAGCAGCCCAGCCTGAAATGCTTTCTTCATTATGTGGTCTGTGCTACATTATAGGCCGTTACTATCATGAGTGTGTAAGAAACATCTGTAGTACTGGAAATATAGCAACATTTCCAACCAGCCACTACAGTTATATTCTGTGTGCATAAGCCAGCAACTGTATTGTCTTACATGCTCACAGTGAGGCAGATCTAAAGGTCTTCTTTCCTATAGTAGTATGCCTGAAGAGGCTGCATAGAAAGATGTACATCATGCAGACATCAGAAGCAAAGGATGAGTATCATAGGTCTCCTACCTGACCTGACTTGTGAGCTTCTGTGTCTGCATCCAACCAGTGGGTGGAAGAAGCCCAGTGTATGCCAAAGATAATAGTAGAGCTGTTGTGCAGTACATTTAGACATGCAGCAATGACATGTACACTTATCATTTCCTAACCACCCCAGTGTTCTACTATATAGCATAATGTGAGTATAAGTTAAATGCCGCCCAAGCATAAGTATAATTATGATACACTCGAGGTGCCCGGGTGTGCATGTGTTGGATATACAAGCACCCCCATGCAGGCAGTTCATGGGCGCATATACATTCCCACACGAAGAAAGGTGATGTATAGATGTATGAATTTTAGGTGCACCAAATACATGCACGTTGCCATGGCAATGGGATATATTAGTAGTATGATTAGTGCATGTTGAATTCTCTTTGCTTGCTATATAGTCTTTGTTTGCTGTATCATCCATGTGATTGTGTACGTATCATCTTCTTCCATTACTCAGAGTGGCTATAGTGCTGAAGGGCCATGGTGAACGGTAGCACCAGACAGGAGTGGAGTAACAATTTAGGCCATAGTCTCCATAGTGTGTTTGATGTAGAAGCGTACCAGTAGTCAGCAAACAGCTCCTCTCCCTTAGTGTAACCCAGTGGTAATGCCTGTATGAATTCATTGCTCTAGGTTAGGCATGTGTACATATATTGCTTCATTACTCATTTTATTGCCATGTACAACTAAATGATGTACTGTAGAGGGTATGCAAAACAACCAGTTATTAGATAATTATGTCACTAGCTGCATGTAAGGCAATGCAACAGCCATCAGCAATGTAGGTAAGCAGTGTACAAGTAATAGTTAAATAGTCGGCATTTAAGTAATATAGATCCAAAAACTGTTCACTAATCCAATGAAAATCCTATCCACTAGCTCCTCTTGACTACGCCCGCGTCATTGGCAACGGATGACGATGCGGAAGCTCAATAAAAGAACTTTACGGCACCCGTAATCTTTCTCGTTACACGCCTTCACCGTCCGCCCTTACTCCTGCTTCGTAGGGAGGCCATTCGGCGAGAACTGAAGGAAAAACTCGCAGCGACAAGCTCGTATCACAGCAGATGCAAAATGGCAGTGATGACGTCATTATACACTTCACGCGCACTCTGCCCGCCACGTACGTGTATGGGATTTATAATCACGCACGAAGCTTCTCTGCGATTTAGAATCATCGTTTAGACGCACGTTACCATGGCAACGGGATCTATGTGTAGCTATTCACTGCTCAAGAGGGCCACTTGTTTTTGCTGATCATGCATGAGCGGTACGGTGTAAACCTGGAATGTGGAATGATTTGGAATGTGGATTGCAATTTGGAATTGACTGCGGCTGTGGGAAAGAAATAATGATGTGACCTGAGTTACAGAAAGTGTGGAAGAGAGTTACAACAATTCAAAGCAAACAGCTCTAGGAAGTTTGGGCACAGGTTTAACAAACTTAATTAAGTGAACATTGTGCATTTTCTTATTTGCAAATGAATCAATTTCACACCAACTTAAAATTTGCACAAACTTTCAGTCATGCATGTATATACATCCTGATGTGGTATGTCCTATTTTAACTCAGCTGTTTAATTCCAGGTATCAACAGATGAGCCCATGCATTCCATATTATACATGTACGTAGCTAGTAAACTCACATGTGTAACTGAACAAAAGCATAATTATAGAGTACATTAAAGCCTGTGCAATTGTGCAGTTTGACACAACTATCACTACTGCTGCTGCCGTGAATGTAAACTTGCATTTGCGCAAAGTGTACATTCACGGCAGCAGTGATGCATTGTTGGGTAACAGTAGTTTCTTTTGCAGCATATACTGCATTTTCATTTCTGGCCTTCTGTGAATAGCAAGTCAAAATGAACCCTTAGTCCAGTAATCAAGTTAGCAAACAATTATACTGTAACTAAGCCATTCAGAGGGTGTTGGTGTATAGACATCACTAGGGAAGAACGTGTTGCAGCCAAACAAGGTAGGCACTGGCAGATGAGCAATAACTTGACCATGCATAATGGGCCTTTCCCACTTGAGTGCTTGCATTGAACATGTATAGTATTCACCCCTATTCACATTGAATTGAATTTTAGTTTCAAATTGGCATAGCGTGAATCTTGAGGTAGCCAGCACTGGCTTTAGACAATGGGTATAAGTTCAGGAGCTGGTAGAATACTCACCTGTTTGTCATCATTCAACTGTGGTGTGATCTGATCGCCAGAGCTCCAGAAATCAGAAGAGTAGTGGATACTGCAGATCAGACATGCACATACTACATGTGCTGCTTGTTGTGATTTTCAGCTCCAGTCACTTCACAAATGGACAAGCAAAAGGTGAGCTGATTTTCACTGCACTCCATGGTTCATAAAAGCCTCTGTTGTGATTCTCTGAATTAAATCACCAGCCTCTTTGGCACCAGGTGGTATTAGAGTATACCTCTGTAGGGCAGCCACCTGTCTACAAAGGTCAGTTAGAACTGGCCCACAGGTGGTTGTCTCAAACAGGTTTCATTGATTGTACTAGCAACAATTCTGAGAGTGAATACAGTAGCTATATGGGCAACCAAGAGTATGTCATACCCATGGTTCAATTTGTAGGACTCATAATCTCTGTAGCCTCAAATAGTCTCTGTAGGAATACTGTCAACTACCACTGCTTACAATTTTTATAATTATAATGTATATGCTGAATTATCATAACTATATATTCCATCATTATGGTATAGGGCCCCCCAATTGCACCATGTCTCTCACTGCAAGTATGACAGGTGAGAGTGCAGTCATTAAATGGGTTATTCACACCTGTTCGGGAGCTCTGCCGACAAGCTATGCCCTCACATGGTATCCAGTGGGAGTAGCAGTGTCTGAGGCTGGCTGTGCATTCATTAACTCCTCTAGTATTGGCCAGTACGAGGTCACTGGACTGTCACCAAATACAGGGTACTTCATTGTGTTGTTGCTCCATGATAGCTGTGGATATGGAAGTGGGTACACTGTGCTTGCCGAAATAGTGTCAGGTGAGTAATCTCAGTCTAGCTAGGAGAATCTGTGTATTTTAATAATGCATGTCACTAGGAAATATATGGAAGGACATACCCAGTGTCACTTTATGCTATTCGCATTGTCATTATACTATGTGCATGCATGAAATCTCATTTTTGGGAGAGCAACACTCCTACTTCAAATAATTCATCTACGTATCTGTGAACTTGAAATTTCTTGCCCATATATAAATTATCTTACCTCAGTGACTTTACTGTATAATGTGTTTATACATGATTATTAACTGGTGTTCTTTCCTCATCTTTGCACAGGAACACCTGCTAACACCATTGTGTTCAGTCTGGTGGCTGTCATTGCGGTGTTGTTCCCTTTACTACTGTTACTGATCACAATCTTTGTGATCGTCTGCATAAAGTCAAACTTCAGTGCAGGTATATAGGCCATATATATTGCCAAAATGCGTACATGTCAGCCCAACCACTCCTAATCAGTCTATATGCCAGTTGTTGCAGTAGTATCACATGACTATAGCTATAGTAGAGTGCATCTGCATACCTCAACATTTGCCTAAACGTAAAGGAAAATATCATTTCTTAATTTCATAATAGTTTCATAATTATATATCTATTATTTATAGAATTATTTTTTAATTTAATAATAATATTCTTCAATTTATTAGTTATATACTTAAGTACAAAATTAGAGATTGTACTTGGGATTGGCTCCCTATGCAGATGCTGACAAATAAATTTAGTAGCATGATGTTATCACAGTTAGTGCATACAGTAATTGTAGTACATTTCCATTCCTCACTTCTTGGGCAGGTACAACTTGGAAACAGAGTGGCGCAATGGGCAGTGGTGGAGGAGTTGTTGGACCTGAATTGAGCGAGCAAGACACATCTTTTTACTGTGAAGTGCAGCCAACAACTGGTGACATTGACATGGACAAAAATCCTGCCTACCAGGCACTGAAGATGGACGAACACAATTATATATAAAACCTGTGTGCCTATGTACAGTATATGCACATTGATAATTACACTATATAGTTGCTAGCTGCTTACATCATACAGTGTGTACACTATAGCTAATACACACTAGGTATGCTCTATATTACATATGCAACAGTACATTTGTGTTTATTAATTGTAATATCATAATTGGGAGCATGCAGGCGTAGCCTAGTCCCACGTGCCAGCCCCTATTATTGCACAATTGCGCATGGAATAGGATTGTGCAAGAAGGGAAATAGATAGGGGCTGGTGAGCGAGACTAGGCGTAGCTGAATAACAATTACTGCTGTTTCCATGACTTTGCATGCATGTGACCCTGTACAGTCAGCTCCAAAACAATGACAAAGCAATAATTACAACATGGCATGGCTCAAGTGTTGGCATTGATGGCAATGATCATGCCTACATGCAATGGCCATACAGTAGGCACACCCGGAACTTTACATCATCACTGCGCTGCACAAAATATGGTGCATGTGACCATCACACCAGTCAGTGCTGCACCAAGGCTGTGATCAGTCACACCATTACTTTAGTGTGGCGTTCACACTGACACCAGTATCCACACTGTCATGCTATTTCTGAGAGACTTTGAAGTAATTCATAACCAAAATTAAAGATGACTAGAGGTTATTTGGAATCTTATACAAGCTCACTAAGTACATAGCTACCCAGGACACAGCTAAGCCTGATGGTGTATAATGTTGTGTACAGTGGGAGGACATCCTCAAACTAAGTATGCCATTTGTGCATTCAAATTGTAATATTGGGTACTTTGTGTTGCAGGGGATGCCGTATTCCCCGGTGAAGTTCACTGGGGCACTAGATACCCAATGTTTGCTGGGGAACCGGATGCCATCACCCACAAACTAGCTTGCCGGTTGGTATGCTGTGTACTACATAATTATACTCAAATCCTTAAAGTAGTGTACCATATCTGTATAATTATAGTGAAATGTACCATTAATTGTTTACTCTCTTACAATCTGTTCCCATAATGGCATGCATGCTGTGTACTGCATGGTTGGAGTGAACATCACACTGCAAAAGGGTGTGCTCACTGTGGCAACCAATTCACACCAATTTTGGGTGTGATCGTCACTCCTTATTTTTAACATGTAGCCTTATCCAGACAATAGTACATTTTTGGTGTGTAAAACATGAAATCTTTTATGTAACATTATAACTGTCTGTGATTATAATACATTGACTACACCTGGCTGCTCATTATGGTTTGACTTTATGTAAAATCTTGCTCCTACTCGGTTGGCACTTGGAGTGGTACCAAATGTGATGTGTCATTCTCACACTACACATATTATAGTTTAGCTATAGCTAGTGCCTATAATATTTCTCCTCACATGCTAGGGTCCAGTTCAACCTACATATTAACTGCATATAGCTACTAAAGTGGAAACTGTCTAAGATGGCCACTGTGTTAGGCAGCAACCTCTCTATAACACCCAGCCTCCCTGGCCCCAAATAGCATAAAAGCATTGCAATCTACCTCTGTAGGGCAGCCACCTTTCTATAAAGGTCAGTTAGAACTGGGATATGGCGATTGTTTTACTTACTAATAGGCAGGTTTCACTGTGTATAGTTACCCATTTCTCAGCCTATATATTAATGTAGGTACTGACACATCAATTAATTGCTTCTGGGACATACAACAAACCTCCCAACAACAACAAACTCCCCACTGAACAAATAACAAACTGATTAGCTACTGACTGATCATGTATGTGTTGTGTATGTTGTATGTTGTATGTGTTATATAGGGCTCGCAGGATGACCAGCAAATTGCTGATGCGACTCCCTATTCAATTCATCATCATACTATCCAAACCGTTTGTACTTAACATAAAGGACGTACAACTGGTATAGGGTTTGGTTACGTCGACGTCATCAACATGTACAGAGTGTGCCACAGATTGTACTGCGGTGGCGTGAACCCGCGCCCGCCTCCGGCATTCTTCGCGTTGAGATGGCCGCTACCATGGTAAAGCCATAGGGACTCACCGCGTGGCTCGATCCTTCGTAACAGCATTAGTGGTCAGAAAGACGCAAAATGAGACATATGCGCTCCCTCTGGCTTGTTTCAATCTTCTTTTCCATTCACTTCAGACGCGCAGGAGCGCGAGGTGCGTTCCAGGAGAACCATATTCTGTTCTTTAATCTCTAGCCTATATCCATCCACTAACCAGCTAGCTAGTCTACGTATTGCGCTTATCTCCGTAACTGTTACATACCCCAGTCCTTGTACAATCATGGTATGAGTAAATATATACCATTACTTGTACAGATGAGGGTGCAGTCCGTTTGATGGGCGGTTCCACTCGTAGTGAGGGACGCGTGGAGGTCTACCACAATGGTGTGTGGGGCACTGTGTGTGATGATGAATGGGACCTCAATGACGCCACTGTAGTGTGCCGACAGCTTGGCTACATTGGAGCTACATCTGCACCAGGAGAAGCTGCCTTCGGTGCAGGCAGTGGTCCAATACACTATGACGATGTAGCCTGCATTGGGACCGAGCCAGCCTTGGCCAACTGTTCCCATCCTGGTATTGGAATGGAAAACTGTGATCACAGTGAAGATGCAGGAGTGGTGTGTGACACTACACCAGGTCAGTCGACTGGCATCACTGTGCTCCATGCATAGGGCATTCATCCACATGCAGTGGACAGCTCCTTCCAGACTGGTACAACTGCATGCACAATTGTACCAAACTGCACTCAACCATGAGGTCTTTGTTCAGTTTGAAGGGAATGGTTTTGAAGTCATGACCATGCTTTGGTACAGGCCCCTTACTGCTTATTTGTTAAATGCATGTATGTTGCCATACATACAGTTGAGGGTGCTCTCCGACTGGTGGGTGGTTCCACTCACAATGAAGGACGAGTGGAGGTCTACCACAGTGGAGTATGGGGCACTGTGTGTGATGATGAATGGGACCTCAATGATGCTACTGTTGTGTGCCGACAGCTCAATTACTTTAGAGCAATGGCCGCACTGGGAGAAGCTGCCTTTGGTGCAGGCACAGGTCCAATACTCTATGACAATGTGGCCTGCACTGGGAGTGAGTCACGCCTGGCTAACTGTTCCAGCCTAGGTATTACAAGGCATAACTGCAATCACGATGAAGATGCAGGTGTGGTGTGTACTGACACACAAGGTGAATACCTGAGGAGATCTCTGTGAGCATGCACGCATGACCACAGTGTACTACAGTGTATCCTGTTACACAGCCACATAGTGAGCATTCCAGCTAAGCTGACTGCATGGGTTAGCTACAGTCCTTGGGAACACTTATGTTTAAACTATTACTTCGTAATTCTTGCATGTAGTCTGTGTTATAGTTCGATCAGAGTTTTGATTGAAACCTTATAACCGTTTACCCTTCGATAGCGGTCCTCAATCCTGTTGGTGTAGCACAACGGTGCATAAGTTCTGGAGCTCCCATACCTAGGCTGAACCTCACGTGTGCTACTGAAGACATTGTATTGTGGAGCACGTCTGGCTTTGCTAGTGGAATACCTGACCAACATCGTGCCTCCGCTCTCGCTTTGTCACGGAGCAGCTCTCGAATTACCATCCCTGACAGCAGCACGATGTCTGAACAGTCCACTATCATAATACATGATGTTACCTATGGTGACCACGGAGCCACCATCACCTGCGAGGACAGACTCCCAACTGGACAGCAGAGTGTCACGTTAGCAGTAGGTAAGGTCAACACATTAGAATTGTCCATGCTTCCATCAGTATTACTGAGTAAATGTCGAAAAGAGTTCAAGCTGACAAATTTTTTACTTACAATTCCTGAAATTTCATGGCATGATGAGGAGTAGTTGCCACATCTGTTTTGTTACCTTGACAGGTCCCCCAAGCTGCACTGTACCCCTCATGGTCCTGAGTGCAACGGCAAACAGTGTGGTTGTCAAATGGAGTGCTTACAATTGTTTGGGAGTAGCACCAACTGAGTACAAACTGGAGTGGTACTCAGTTGGCATGGAAACATCATTAAGGGTAATTCCCAAATTTGATGACACTGTCAACGAGTACAGAATAACTGGACTGTCTTCTGGAACCAAGTACTTCATCTTGTTGACGTACTCAAGTTCGTGTGGTCAAGGAGGACTAACAAGCATAATCGCAGAGACTTTGGGTATGTTTCTGATTTGTATAGAGACCACACACATGAACGCTTTACAGGACATACAAAGATATAGCTAGCATTGCATATAAATGATGTTGTACATATATGCCTTAGTTAAATTATGCGCGTGCAGTGCATGAGCTGATATGCTGTATACAATAATGCAAACCTGTGGAGTATGGGCTCATACACAATATAAAGATTAAAAATTTTTGTTTATGTGTATATTATAGCTACACCGTTGACTCAAGTTAAAACCAATGGCGAAGTAATCAGATTATATGAAGTATTGCCACCTCTTGTACAAATCTTTGCACCGTTCACACAATACAAGGGTGTGTAAAAATGTTTCCTCCAAGAACAAGGGCAGATGTAGGGATGGTGCAATGTGTACCTGCAAGGTATGACAAAACCACCTGGCAGAAAAACTGTAGGAACAAGGAGGAGGGTCGGTCCATGCAAAGAGGGGGCCAGCCGGTCCATGCAACAAGGAGGAGGGCCGGTCCATGCAAAACCCAGGTCATTAACATGCGCTGACTTTGAATACATTTTCACCATCCCTACATCTGCCGTCATTTTGCCGCGTTTGCAGTCTTGCTACCATCCCCTGTTTCTCCGCCTGCATATTATAGTGCAATTGTACATGTGAGTGTGTAATAACAAGGGTTGCCACAGGAGACTATCCTATTGCATGCATATGCCCATTCCAGCTGCATGCTCCCATGTACATATATACCACAATGCTGCATGCATGCATCCATGTACATGACTGAAGCTCTGATGAGGAAAGCCGGAATAGCAAGAAATTGCAGTCTGGTGTGCACCATGGCGCATGTACAGCAGCACTCTGTACCCTGTATAAGCCATTTAGCGCTACTTTCCATTTGTATTACAGCATACAAACAACCACCACCATCCCTACATAGACAGCACTACTGTGCTGTCTGATGTGATAAGCATATAAAAGGATGCATTATATGTGAGTTTCTTTTTACTCTGTTTCTTTTGCAGGTGGCGGAGGTGAGCTGAAGGAGGTTGCAGTCCACTATAATACATTTCAATGACTTGAATTGCATTGAAATGGGTGCAACTTGCTATTGTGTCAACCCGAATACTTCTTAGAAAGCTATAGATCTTCCAGTCTCAGAGATTTATAGTCATGTGTGCGTAATGTTATGTTACATGCTTGGGCACAACGAAGTCATCACTCATTGCAATTTCACTTTTCATGCTCTTGTCCCTCATCCATTCAGCACCAACAAGTGCTGCTGTCAGTGGCCTGGTGGCAGTCAGTGTGATCCTGTTCCTGTCATTTTGTACACTCACTGCAATACTTGTAGTTGTCTGTGTAAAGTTGCGTGTAGGTGAGCCAGACGTAGTCAGTAAGTTGCATACACTGTTGCGTAGAGAAAAATGCTATACTTGTATGTGTTTGTCAAGCACCTGCATGCTGTGTTATACCATAGTGATTGTTCATGTACGTCCCATGCAATTATTACATACCTATCCATGTTACCAGACTGTGATTGCATGCAGTTACTTGCATGCCGTTTATCATGTAGCAACAGCAGTGTGCTGTTTCTGCATGTTGTATAATATATTTGTATATATAATATATTAATTTTGTATAATGTATAAGTTGATCTGATCTATAGAAATTATACAGTAAATCAACAAAATGTTGAGAGAATTTTTCATCTCTTGCCACACCTTTTGCAGCCACCAAAAAGACTAAGTATCTGCTGCAGTCTGCTTCCAGCGAACAATCTGCTGTGAGGTACAACAATCACAATGAGTTGGCTGAACTACCCCTTCCCTCCTCCATGGCTGCTTCCAAATCCGCAGCTAGTGCAGTCTATGAAGACATTGGTCATGGCCAGCTCAATGCAAGGGGAGGGATGGCAATGGGGACACTATATGACCAAGTCAGCGATTCAAGCTTAAGGAGACTGCCCCCTCCACCCTCCTACCCAGCCTTAGAGAATACAGCAGAGCCACTGTATGAGGGCTTGAGTCAGTATAGTGGGGATGCTGACGGTGAAGCAGATCCTTGCGGCACCATGGACACAAACTATGGGGGTTTGAGGCAGTGCAGTGCAATTGGGGATGCTGTAGTAGAAGTAACTCCTTGCCAGGACACAGTGGACTATGAGGTCATGCGTCAAGAGAGCAGCTCAAGTGGGGATGTTGTCACAGAGGCAAACCCTTGCTGTGACACAGCAGACCCTGTCAATTGAGAAGGACAGATCAACAATTCAATAGCAATTTATACCAATCACTGAATGTGCACTGCATAATGAATGCAACTTTACCACTTGCATACACATGCAATTATAGTTATTGTTATGGAAGCAGTGCATGTGCTAAGTCTTGTACATTATATTTTAAGCAGTGTGTGTGTGTGTGTGTGTGTGTGTGTGTGACTGTGTGTGTGTGTGTGTGTGTGTGTGTGTGTGTGTGTGTGTGTGTGTGTGTGTGTGTGTGTGTGTGTGTGTGTGTGTGTGTGTGACTGTGTGTGTGACTGTGTGTGTGTACTCTTTTGCGCAAATGGTTTAAGGTTTGCAATGTATAATATTATTATACAGTTATGCATGCATATATATAGTCATTATTGAGTGTAATTGTATACTAACACCTAAGCACCTAACTGGATTCTAGCTTGACGAGCTACGGAGAAGTGAACATGTTAGCAAAAACAGGCCGCACAGTCCAATGGTAGGCTTCTTACTCTCTGAACGTTTTGAATGGTCTACTTGAAATTGAAGAGAGCATTTGTATTTAATTGCACTGAAGAATGCATTCAATAGTGTAATGTGTTAATACCCAAGTCATATAATGCACGATGCACTAAATAATTAGAAGCATCGGCTATAGCTATTTATAGTTGCTGCAGCCTCTATGGGTTGCTGTACACATAGACATGCATTAGTGTGAGCTGATGAGTGCTGACTTGGGGACAGTCTGGCTATAGCTAGCCATTTACTTGACATTAAACAGTGCCTAATGAGGTTATTGTTCTTGGCTTCCAACCATTAAGTTTGGTAAACAAAGTGGGACAGCCTATTAGGACAATGTATAGGAATGGATTGGTCCATGCCGGCAGCCAGCTGATTGAAATAACACAGAAGAACATACTAGATTACTCCCTGCATGTGTCTAT
>CAXHTE010000049.1:0-18820 GCA_964019415.1 Ianthella basta
ATTCGAGTTCTCCCACACACTCACAGTCATTCATCCATGCATCTGCTACTCCTCACCTTCTCCTGTTCTGTAGACTCACCGTCTCTTCAGGAGACCTCCCTTTAGCGAAACTCGGCTCTTTCTTCGGATCACCTTGCGCATCGCCTTCGGATCCAAGTCGAGCATCAACCACAGATTGCCTCCGAAGATTTCTGAGACATGGGCATCCCTCTTCCTCCGATCTATACGCCGGTGGTCCACTCTCGTGCTCAGGACCTGGCCCTTGTAGCCAATCCCTGTCTCCGATTCGATCATCCTCTGCAGTTCGGCTAAGGTCTGTGTCCCACTTAGCTCAAATTGGAACACCATGCACGTCTTCTTCCCCAACGCCCCGACATTCCCCATCGGCCTCTTCTTGCTGCTTCTGTACTTCTTCAGAGAGCGGCTGTATGACACTCGACGGTAGTAGCTCTGATAGCTCTCGATCACTGTAAATCTCTGCTTCCGATGTATAAAGTAATCTGCCGAGAACGTATAGGATAAGAGACCAGTGTGCACACTGACGTGGTAGGTCGTAAGCTTCTCGATGTGTAAGACATCTCCTGATATCACTCGATAGAAATGGATCGGGGCACTGTCGTTCAGGAAGAGGTTGATACGAAAGGGTGTCTCTTCTTCAACAACGAGCATCTCATCCGGTTCTAGCTCTGTGGCGTGCATGTCGTACAGCATCTCTTTGAGTCCTCTTAATGTCAATGTGTTGGAGATGACGATGTCAAATACATCAACAGGTTTACCGTTCGACCACAGATCACCCTTTTCGCGTGTCCACAACTTGATGGTCAAGAATATCTCGTCTGTCTCCTCTCGAGTGATATTTTCTCTCTGGTCGAGATAGACATGGCGGTGCACTGGCCCAAAGAGCTCAATGACAAGCATGCTCTGGTCGTTAGTCGAGATCTGTTCACATGCACGAATGGTCCCGTTCTTCCGATAACTAACACGTCTCAGCTGTATGTTGTCTACCTCACAGTCATCTCTCTGGCTGACACGCCTTAACTTCTCAATGATCTTGCTGAAGAGTCTGTGGTAGTCATCGAAGATGTCTATGCTGACTGTGAAATCTGTAAGAGAGTTCCGATTTCGGAGGACGGTGAAGGTGGTCCTTCCCCTTAACACACGCATGCCTTTCATCTGAATGAGACGACGGATAGACGTGTAGGAGATTGAGGTACATCCACCCAGATGGAGTGTCTGTAGTTTGTAACGAGACCGATCCAGTTTGTAGAGGAAACGGGCATAGTCATCGTTGATAGAGCTGCAACGATCAAGGCAGAGTGTTCTGATATGAGTCTGAGACTTGGTGATCTCGATAGCGTGCCGTGAGAGGATCAGAGGAGATTTCTCGATGTGTAGTTTTCTTAGTCCATGACAGCAGGAGACGATCTCGATAATGATGCGGGGTCGAAGGGTCACATTGCAAGATATGTCTAGGAGGGTGTAGCGGGAGGTATAGGGAGAAGTCTTAAAGCAGCGAACTGTTCTGGATGAGATCGCAGGTAGATTTCGAATGCGAAGATGCCGTAAACATTTCATAGATCTGGTGATGACCGAGATCGACTTATTCGTGAGTCGAGGGCAGCATGATATGTTGAGGGTGAGGAGAGATTTGCATCCCAGAGAGAGGGCAGAGATGCTGGAATCTGAGACATAGCATCGAGAGACGTTGAGATCTTTCAGGCGAGGAGCATAGACGGCGATGACGGAGAGTGCCTCTCCAGAGATCCATGTGGAAGACAGGTCGAGTGATGTTAGCTTCATAAAATGGGAACTCCTCGTAAGCTTTCGAAGGCCGTGGTAGGAGATCAGTGCGTGGTTGAAGTTGAGCTTTCGAAGGCCAGCGAAGGCAAAGATGCCCCGATCGTGGTGTGCACTTGTCTTGGTCAAGAAATCGTGCACTTCCTGCTTTAGAGCTGGGCTCAGCTTACTCACCTCTGGAAAGAAAGAGAGGGGGTCTCGAGAGATTATCTCCATGCATAGGGAGAGCAACGACGGAGTCATTCGTTCCTGCCTTCGAGAGCTAACGCCTTCCAGGACTAAGTCTCTCATCCACCAACCGAAAACGTTGCCCAGAGAGGCCTTCCTCTGATTGGGCTGCCCTTTCGATGGAGCCAAAGTCCAAAAGCTGAAAGGAAGTCGAAGAGTGGACACGAAGAGATGACCGAATGGCCAAAACAATTCAATCAAGAGATGGCTCAAAGGGCCATGATGGCTATTGAAGATGACAATGCGAGAAATGCCAAAATCTGCATCGACCGATTAACTCATGAATCGATTCCTCTTTCCCAATCGAAGTCTGCCCTCGAGTTCATCTCCAAAGCAATCACACAGAAGAAGAGGACATCATCCTCCAAGGATGTCGCCATGCACATTTTAAAGAGATTCGCTGACAATAACAGCTTCGACAGAGAGATCGCTCCGATCCGAGAATACCTCGCATCCTTCTTTTCAGATGATGGAGACTTCCTCAGCGCTGCACGCACACTCCAAGGGATCGACCTCGACTCTACAACGTGGAAGGTCATAAACGTGTACAAGCTCCACATCTACTTGTCCATCTCCAACTACTTCCTCAAGGCAAAAGAGTGTGTATGCGCCAAACATGCCATTCTTGCTGCATCCAGTGTTATCCACGATGTCCCTAAGGCTATGCACAACATCCACTTCCGGTACAAAGCATGCCTTGCTGAGATACAAGATCAGAGTGGTGATTTCATCAACGCATCGTCTACCTACTACGATCTCAGTCACTATGCCCATCAAACTGATCCATTAAACGCCTTGCAGAATGCTGGGATATGCGTCATCATCAGTCCTGTTGGGACACGGCGCAGTCGTATGCTCACAACACTTTGCATGGATGACCATCTTGCCAGAATCAATCCGATCATCAGAGAGACAATCCACATGATGTCTAGAGGCAAGTTGATTAGACAACAACTCCTTGAGAAGCTTAAACCTCTAGTCGGTCCTCGACAGAATGCTACGAACACAGATGGGAAGATCATTCTCGAGCATTCCATCCAAGAGCACAACGTCGATGTATGCTCTAAACATTACGACAACATCACATTCAACGGGATTGGAGATCTAATCGGAATCAAAGCTATAGACGCAGAGAAACTCACAGCGATGATGATCAGAGAGGGTCAGATCGAGGGATCAATCGACCAACTCCGAAGGTCATCTTCTTTGGGAACAGAGGTGATGACTCCGAGATCATCTCCTGGAACGATGGCATCCGCCATGTCTGTGAGACAGCCAACTCGATCATCCTCTCATTGACATCCAAGCACCCCAACTTTATCCAATCCATAATGGATAAGAATATGAGCATCACTTGAAAAAAAGGAAGTATCAAGTGATAGAGTGATGCTTATATAGTCATATCCCAATCACATTGTCCTATGGCTTGCCATCATTTATTGGTTAATGGGTTGTTACTCTCGTCATGCGTCTTGTTGATGAGTTTGATGAGGTGCTCCTTAAAGTTGATGTAGGCGTTGAGAGATTCACTGTTGAGCTTGTCAGAGATTCCGTCGAAGATGGACATGGCCAGCTGCAGTCGGACTGCATCCGAGAATGTCTGGAGCGTGCTCACATTGCTCGTGGTGTTCTCTCCTTTGGTCTTCTTCATTAACCGAACACTGTTTCGGAATCCACACCTAAGGTCGTTGCTGATGGTTCTGACAGTCTTCCTGACAACGTCATCGGTTTGGTTTTGCTTCGCCTTCTTCTGAAGTTGTGAGACACTCTGACGCAGTGTTGAGCGTTCTGCTTCCAGCTTTTGGGTTGTTTCTCCCATGATTTGGATCTGCTCCTTCATTTTCGTCATATGAGACTTGTGGAGATCTCCCTGAACGCTAAGGTCTTTGTTCTCCTTTCTCAATACATTGATCTCTTCCTTCAACTTGTTGTATCTATCGATTGAGATGTGATGACCTCGTTTGAGCTTCTTTTGGAGTTGAGCATTGGAATCGGAGAGTTTGGAGGCATGGGTCTCCAGCGACTTTATGCTCTTCTCATAGCACTGGCAGAGATTGTCGTGGAGTTCTTTGATCTTGTCGACTTTTCGACGAAAGGTTTGATTGATCAGTTGGAAGTCAGGTGGATTAATCCCAGAGACCTGAAGGCAACCACTGGTGGCCTCTACCTCCAGCACCTCGTCGTTGTCCTTATCATCTTTCCCCTTGTCTTCTCTGATCAGCATATCACTGGTCACATTGCTTATTTTCTCTGTGACGTTCTGTGGATGTATAGCTGCCTTGACTGCACTAAGACTCCTCCTGTCTCGTTTCAGGTAGACTGCTTGGACCTTGAGTAGCTCTGTGGCAGCGGCATTACTTTCTGTGTGCTTGTTGAGTATCGCCTCGATGACATTTCTCGGTATTGTGTCCTTGAAGAGATCAGAAATCTCTTTCTTCGTGTTGTGGTCCATCTAGGGACTGGGCTCAGACACAGTGTCAACGTCTATTTGTGCAGTTGCCACCAAATGGGCAGAGTTGAGCGGTTAGCGATCTTTCTTTGAACGCGTTCTTTTGGGAGCGGGTTGAAGCAGCAGCCAAACCTCGGCTTGTTGGATTTCTTCTGTCGAGGTGGACTGCGTCTCGGTCTGGCAGTCGATGGCTTTGGCAAATGGATGGAAGCAGAACAAGTTCAGGACATGGATTCGAAAGAGGTGTGCGGATCTGCGTGCAGGACACCATGAGACAGGGAGACATTCTCATCTGGGTGAGACAAGGCACTCGACTCTGCCGTCAGGAGACTACATTGACAGGTTGAGGTCCAACTCGATTTCATCTCTCTATCAGAAGCATCGCTCATCGACCACGACTCTCTCCAATCACCGACACTCCAACCGAATTGTCGACTCCAAATCAACTCCAAGTCATCCCTTCACTCCACATGCTTCCATCAAATACATTGAACCCAATCAAGATCAACATCTGGTCTCTCAATGCCATTCCATCTATCCACACCACATCATAATGGACATATTGAGACTTGCATTCCATCATCCAACCCAAACAGATCTCCATAACCACACCACTCGAAATAATCAAGCCCATGTCAAATTCTTTCTCCACCAAACCTTTCGAGAAGTCATCCATCGCCTTAACAATCTCCTCCTCTCCAAGGTCTACCGATTTGCTTTGCATCACAGGCATATCAATCACTTCCCATCCTCCATAGATCCATCCAACCCAATTCCTTCAATCCTCAATCTCAGCAACCACGTCCACTCTCATCGCTCCATCCATTCCACTTACTTCATGGCCAATTGCTTCTACCAATTCCAATTTCATCAACTTATCCGCCTATCGAAGACACAGCTCGTCCAGGCCCTCTGCTCCCGCTATGTCTTCTATGCTCACCTCTCCTTCCACCAAATACACGAATTCTCCATGAGGCGTGTTCTCTTCATCATCGCTGACCAGCTCTACCATCAGGTCCAACGTGTCCACCCTCGTCTATGGATTCGTTACCGCCATCATATCACTTCGAAGCTGTTCTCCTCCGCCACCTCATTCCACAAATCTGTTGGGAGGGTTAACCCCATGCACAGCCTTCATGTTCTCTCTGTCTTGCTACAATGCAAGCAACTGTTCGATCACTGCCGTGCATCTCAAAGATCACCAACTCCACAACAAACGACGCAACATCAGCATCCCTTCTGCTACAAACCACGATTCCTCATCTTTCTGAGCGATATCGAGGACGAGAAGAAGCAAACGCTGAACCAATTGATTGAAATGATTCATGCATGTGCCAATGACCCGTATAACATCGATCTCCGGATATTGTTCTTGTTTAAGACATCGTCTACGCTGCTCACGCATATCCCAATCGAGGGGCATTTACAATCCCAGTGTGTCCTCCTCCACAAAGCGAATCTCATCGCTCCTCTAATCCAACCCATCTGCACCATGACAATCCATGTCCCTACCCAAATCATGCAACTCATCCATCCCGACAATTTGAACAAGCTACAATTCTTATTACTAAGGAAGAGCTATCCTATGCCAGTAGAGACAATGTCAGATGAGCAATGCAACGAAGCAGCATCCAATCTATCCAATAACCCGATGTACGATGTTATAAATGATACGAAAGTCCATCTCACCAACTGCATATTATTCGAATTACTGCGACGGTTTGGATTTTATATTGATGGAGAGGTCGCAGACCAGCTAATCCATTTGGATGGACTTGTCAGTCAATCATCCAGCGGATACAAAAGTGATCCAAAGACATTCATCATACCACCTAACGTCGAGTTGGACATTCATCAGTCATCGTCAGATCAGAGACAAGATGAGGTAGATCATTCAGAGTTATCTCATACATCGAATGAGAAGAAGATCTTCCAGAGATGGAGATGCATTGATCCAACACACATGCAGCAATTCAACAAGAAAGGGATGTATGACCAATATAGAGATGTTCATCAGCCTAATTTGAGTCATCATGCTCATCAAATCAATCGAGTGCGCTCAAGAGATCCGGATCATCATGACCGCCATTATCCCATTCCTATCATCCTCCAACAACTATACCAGTGCATCAGCTTTCTTGTCACTGACTTTTATTTGAACAATCCATTCTCATTCGTGTTCGATCGGATGTTGAATGAGCGTGTCGAGCATGCGCTTCGCTGCGATGTTATCTCCAAAGTCTCGATGACCGAGCAGAGAGACAACACAAAACTGGTGCCATCAAACATCTATCAGAAGATGACTGTCATTCGATTACTGAGGGTACACCAGTCTATCCAACTGGATCGTAAGACCGAGAGAAACATCCAGAAGGAGATGATCTGCGTCATAGAAGAGTTGAACAAGGTGTCATCCTTCTTAGAAACAAATCATTCAATGAGAGATGGTAGCGATGACCAGCAGCCAACCACTAACTATTTGGGTAGTTTGTTATTGAAGCACTTGGTCAAAGAGACTGTCACCGATGCGTGTGCAGATTCGCATTCTCTGAGATGGAAGATGGATCAGATGACAAAGACGTTGCATATGAAGGGAATGCATCCACTTCAGGAGTGGGCTGCAGGATTGATTGAGAGAAATGTGAGGCTGTGGCAGCTGTTAAACATCTATAACAGCGAACTGTGTGCATATCTTCGATGCACAATAAGAGAGAACGACTTGATATCTCATGTCGAGGTTGGTGATAGACCACCAGAGAAGTGTTGTGTCAAGGAGATAAGCTCGGTGAGTCATGCAGAGAAGGTCACAAAGATAGAAACGACATTGGGTGATGATTTATCTCAGGATCACTTACAGAGGTACACACAGCATCGTACCAAAGATTTGATGAAGCTATTGGTGTTGTATCAAAACCAACAAGTCCTCTGCTTATCTTATGTCTCGGACTATTTCAACTACCGCATGAGATTGAGCCAGTTTGTACATGCTCTGAATGCATTGACCCTCTTGGATCATGGATATGCGCATGGCTTCAATCGATTAAGCCAGTGGATAAGGAAGGAAGATGCAATGACCGTGTTCAAGATGGCCTTGGAATGCAGAAAGGACATCGAGGGACAGAAAGGTGGTGGTCGGGTGAGAGAGAACATGGAAGAGATGAATGAACGGTTTAAAGACAATGTCTGTGAGCAGTTTGGATACATCCGGTCACACTCTTCACAAAGGTTAAAGCTGTATGGCATGCTGATGCGCATGAATTGGATGAACAAGACACAACAGTCTCAGGTGATGTCATTACAAATGCAGCTACGGTGTCTACGACGGTCGTATGAGCGTATGGAGAAGTCTTTGTCGAAAGTGAATGAATCCGAGAAGACAGAGAATGAGACGATGAAACGTTATCAGGTGTTGAAGCATCAATACGCAATGCATCGAGGTGATCTGATCGAACGAATGAATCAGGACTTGACGAGTCGATCGTTGAGGAAGATCCTCTCCAAGTTAGAAATAGGCGAGAAGTTCGTCATAAGACAGTTGAAGTCGGACATCGAGATGAAGCAGAAAGAGCACACAGCGAGTGCATGCCATCATCCAACCTTCACGACACAATTCCATTTGTTCTTACTCCAGTTGTATTGCTACCTGAAGAGTGAGGTGAAGAAGAAGGACATCATCATGAGCATCGTTGTTCATCGCATCAAACATGAAGACAACGACAAGGTAACGAATCAATGCAAGACGAAAGCACCACCAACCACATCATCAGCGCACAAAGAGAGAGATGATCGCATGGATCAATGCTGCAGAATATCCAGAGGCAGAGAAAAGCAGTTGAGTGGAAAGATGGAGTTGTCGAGGTCACATTGTCTCAATCTATTTCATCATGTTTCGCATAAAGTAGATAAGAGCATCATCACCGAAGATCTCAGTGATGGGAGTGACCATGATATGACCACATCAGGCACATCGATGAAGACGAGTACTTCGATGTTGCTACAAGAAAAGATATCAAGTTCATCAACGCTAATCGACCAGTCTCAGGAGATGGTGAACCGAAGACAGTACATCTTGAGTGAGTCATCGGATGAGGAAAGAGAAGTCATGGATGATCCAACAAAGAGTTCACTCTCACTGGGTTCCCCATCATCACCATCATCACGTTCATCGGATGATCGATCGCAAGATCATGCATCTGTCTACAAATTCATTGTCGATAAGATCCATGTCGAATCGGATGATAGCTCAGCTTCTGATCGAAGGCGTCGGAGGTCTCGAGACAGGCGATCGCTTTCTGATAGCTCAGAAAAGAACTGCTTCATCTCTTCAAGGAGCAGAAATGGATTTGGTGAACACAATGATAGTCATGACATGATCACATCAGATAAAGCAGAGAAGCCCAATCAAATCGAAGGAGAAGCTAGACACGATGAAACAAAGCAATGTGATAATGATCGAAACCATCATGAACAAGAAGAGACCACGTTCGAGTCGTTGTTATGTGACCAAGAACGGAACATGAGCACAACAGTGAGACTCGATAATGGTAAGCGGTATAAGATAACGCTGTTGTCACATGTCATCGACTCTCAGTGGCATGGGGTGATCAAGTTAATGCACCAGTATCTGTTGATGTGGATCAGAGGTGGTGAGACATCGATCCAACATGAAGAGGTTGTTGATCAAGAAGTGTGTTCATATCCAAGAGAGATGAACGAGAGGAAGATCACGATCCTGATCCATCACTTCGCTTTGGTGTTGAAGCAGTTGCGAGACTGCCTTTCGGTGTATCTCCACAATCCACTGAAGCTGTCGTGGTACTCCATGCTGTATGGTTGCCATGATCGCATGATCTTAGAGACCCGGTTCAATCCCAACATCAGGAAGACAATCCGGCATGCTCTGAGGCTGTACAGCCAACGAAGTGAGCATCATCATGACCAAATGTCGGACATTGTTCATACATTCAACCTGTTAAGGGCCTATGGATCGAGAAGTGATACACAGCAAAGCATGATCGAGCAGGTGTACCGACAAAGTTTGCGGATCCAACGAAATCCTGTTGTGAAGGTCCCGATCGGAGATGTCTATGATCTGTTTAAGACGCGTGTGGCAAAGCAGTCTCCATCCACATCTCCTCAACCAGAGGCAGAGATGAAGCAGTGATTCGGTCAAGCTGTGAACGGCTTGTTCCTGCTCTCTTTGATTGGATCGACGAAGTCAACTCGACACATCGCCAAGTACTTCTGGGATTAAGGCCAATCGGGTAGAGAAGGGTAGGACAGAGACAGGCGTAGTGCTAACAACAACTATCGGGACATATAGAATCAGAGACGAGACAGATCTCGATGGTTCAGAGAGAAAGTCTTTGTTTCTATGGTCGATCTTCTTGCAGTGATGATTATGACCTCGTTGATGCAGGGAGATCCTTCTTATGCTTGAGGAGGATCGACGAGATGGAAAGAATGCATTCGGTCTTTCTGCACCAAAAAGTGAACCAGTCGAACAGGCAGTGACTGTCTCGTACTCACTTACTCATTCACAGCACAAACAACACAGAACATCTCTCCATGAAGCATATTTGTGATCACATAGAAGGGGAAGGGACAAATCGTATTTCATTGAGAATCATACTGCCATGTCATAAAGCACACCTTCCATTTCTGGAGCCATGCCTAACGGCGTTGTTGAAGGTGATCGATCACCAAGATCACTCAGTCTCGCTGGACATGCACATCATGCTCATACTCGATCGTATCTCTCTGATGCACCTGGACGAGACTTCTCATCTCAGCTGGACGGTCATCGACAATAAGCACCAACAGCCCTACACTCATTGTCATCAACTAATCCCGTCATCCTCTTTGTCTAAATGCCTTGCTCACCCTTCTGTGGATATCTATCTCTTCAAAGCACATCACCGTCATAACCACCTCTCCCACATCCTCAATGCTGCATTTCGTATCCTGTTCTCCCATCACCGCTGTACACCCAAACTATCTTCACAGTTCATTGCGAGAATGGATGTCGATGACATCGTCCTACCTCATCGCTTCTCTTCTCAGATCCAATACCTCCTTCTCCATCCCCACATCGATGTCCTCGGTGGTCCAGTCCAGTCCTTTCATCACTTCAACCACACGATCAGAAAGACCTATGCCCATCCCTCCCATCCATCTCTCCTCCACACTTCCATGTTCTTCCGATGCACACTCATCCACTCCACCGTCATCTTTCGTGACTCGCACAAACTCCGACGATTTGTTTGCTCCTCGTCTTCTTTCAAGTCTGCTCATTCTCTGTACCCTTCCCGTTATGAACACATCGAGGACTACGACCTATGGCTACATCTCATCACTTCTCAGTCCTTCCGAATCACCAATCTTCCAGGTCAGCCCATCCTCCTCTGTCGCAAGCATACCGACAGTATATCTTCTCTGCATCGACAACTCCAGCAGCACAATACGAATCTGTGCCTGAAGCACTACTGGAAGCATTATGTTGGTGTTACCATGTCTCTCATGCTCATTCAGCGGCTGAGACACTTCGAACAGATCCGAGATGCATCTGAATTGCAGGTGATCTATGACAGCATCACCAAGCTGGAATCTCGATTGCTAGAAGACAAGCAGTGGTGGAATGATGATGACCGATATCGCATCAAGCAGGACATCACCAACAGGCTTGGAGAGCTCGTCTGCTTGTCGATGAAGCGGTTCAAGACAACACCGCACTTCAGGGCATGCACCTGTCTATGGCAGAGATGGCTCAAGCGCAATCCTAACAGACAGCTTTCGGAACTGCTCATCTTCCGACATGACCACAAAGAGACCTCATCCCTCCCATTGAGGCATCATAGAGAGCATGACCATGGCTGTGATCCATCTCGTCTGTCCGTCGTTCTGTTCTCAAAAGACAGAGCCTTCCAGGCATTACAGTACCTGAGGACATTGTTCAAGTATTCCCTGCCTAACTGCGACCTTCACATCAACGTCCTTTACAAAGCATCCACTCCTTCATACAATCGGTCTTATCATTCTCTCATCCAGAAAGTGAAGCAGCTCAGGACGCACTATCACGCATCAAAGCATAGACCATACATCGTGAGCATTCGCTTTGAAAGAGAGCAATCATTCGTAGATGACTTGAAGCGGATTGTCGGCATGAAACCATCAACAACCATCGACCAAAGGCATGGCGCACACCCACCAAATCGCTACCCTGCCTATATCTTATTCGGTGTCGATGACGTGATATTCTACGACTCCATCGATTGGAAAGCCCACCTCGATGTTTTGTCTAAGCGGGAGGATGTGCTGTGCTGTCAACCCAAGCTTAGTCCCAACGTGGTCTATTGCCATCCATCGAAGCGATTCTCTAAACAACCATCACTTCTCACCCTCTATCCGCCTCCTCACCAAGACCTATCCAAGAACGCGTTCTATGCCCATAACCGGATCATGCTGTTCAACTGGATCAAGGGCACCGAAGACTGGAACTACCCATTCGAGTTATGTGCGACCATCTTTCGCACATCCCATGTCCATATCATCTTCCAGTGCATCTCCAAGTACTTTGGCGATCAGGCACTATCACATCCCAACAGACTGGAGGCATCAGGCGACAAGCTCTTCAAGAAGAGACAATTACCCGAGTTGCTCAGCAAGTCTATCTACTGCACCTGCCTTCACACCCCGATCCTGTCGGTTGTCACTTTAAACCGAGTGCAGGACATCTGTGAGAATCGTACATTCAAGGAGACCTCGTTAGAGACACTCGACCAATACTTCTTAGCCGGTAGATGCATGGACGATGATGCCTATCGTCAAAAAAGGATGACGAACCGTGCTGTACATATAGGGGATCTCATCCTATCTGATGAGCAAAAGTAAAGCCATCAAGACAATGAATGATCAGGCTTCTTTTGACACATCTTACCTAGTTGATAATTGTCTGTGATTCTTTCTCTCCCAAAGTTGACTGCTTCTCCTCTATCAGATGCTGTAGTCGGAGGACTTCTTCATTTGCATGCTCTCGGAGTTCCTGTCCTTCTTTGTAGAGTCTTTTCTTTTCTTCATTGGCCAGTTTCGTCAGCTGCTCTAGCTCCTCGTTCAATCTCCTTGTCTTCACCTCGACCTGAAGCTGGAGCTGAAGTTCAAAATCTCTCATGAGTGCACGGTAATCATCCAACTCTTGTTCAATACGCTGGACACGCATCTCGCCCTCATGCTCGATCTGCTGAAGCATCTGCTCTCGAATGCGGCTGATATCGCGGTTATCGCTTTTCAGTTGCTCTAGCTTCTCCAACTTGTTCGATTCGATGTCTGCATAGTCTTGCTCCAGTTGAGAGAGTTCTGTCTTGAAACCATCGAGTGCCTGAGCCAGTCTGCCCTTGAGCTTCTCCTTCGACTGCTTGAAATCAACGAGGAACAGCCGATGCCTCCGTTTCATCTCCTCTCGAATCGAACTGTTTTGGGTCTCCTGCTTGGACACTTCGGAGGCGATCTCTCTCAGCTCCTGCTTCAGCTCTGACTGGGTTTCTCGAGCTCGGCGATCTCCTCGTGAATCTCTTCTCGGCGCTTTGTGAGCAGGCGTCTCTTTTGGGAAACCTCCTCGCTTAGCATCTTCTGTTGCTTTGTGCGTGCAGACAGCTTCGCATCGAGATCGACGGATTCTGCCTTCAACGTGCTGAGCTGCTTGCTTTTGAGCTGGACTTGCATGGTGAGGTGGTGATGATGCTCGAGGATGGATTGGAGGGCAACAACTTTCTTCTTCTGATCGATTTTCTCGTCACGGATCGCTCTTTCCAAGTTGTGCAACATGTTACTCACCCTTTTGGAGTCATTGCTGCGTAAGGCGTGCTCCAACTTGACCACTGGATCACTTTGTATGGATTTGGTGATGTCGTTGAGTCTGTAGGTGAGTCGTCGATTCTCGAATGTGAGTGCGAGGACATCATGCTGGAGTTGTTTGATTCGATTCTCTTGTCCTTGAATGGTAGTGCCATTGTCAATGGAGTTGTTGGTCTCAAGTTGACCTGGTTGAGAGAATCCTGCTGCAATGTCCGTGTCGTTCATTCTAGTTCCTACAAAGGCATCACCCTGTTTGTGAAATGATCTGAAGAGAAGCATATAGCATGATCTCAAGAAGTTGATCAGGCGATAGGTAGACGGGTGCTTGTCCTCAAAGTATGAGAGATGGTCGCGAATGGTCATTTTCTGAAGTCCATGACCTTCTTGGTTCGTGATTGTCATATCCATGTCCTCTTCATTGCTCAAGCTTCGCTCAGGAGGGAAGGAGAAGCGAGGTTATGCACTTCGAGATACAGATCTGGAAGGGGAGGGATAACTCGGGCACGGTGTGTGATGAGAAGGTGGAAAGATCGACGCAGTTCATCGACAATCTGGCCGACATCGACTTGCATGAAGTTGAAGCGGTACTCTGGCTGAAGGAACATCTCTTGGGTCGATCGAGAGAGGCGCTTGTACCGATTGCCATAGGCTGCATCGAACTGATAGATCAACACGCCGAGGTAGGTGGAGAAGACGATGAGGTTGGATGTTGAGAGAAAGCCATGGCTCCAGAAGAACCGGAGAAAGTTGTGAATGAGATGGAAACGCAGATGTGCAGGTCTGGAACGAGGCCATATGTACTGGATGGCTGTGTTGGTGATCAGAGTGCTGTGGTGACGATTTGCGGTGATGTGATGTGATGACACTGAAGACGAATTGTTGCGAAGAAGGTGATGGGATGATGACTGAGTTGGACTGGATGCCGAAGTGGGAGACGAGGTCTGCACTTGGTGATGGAGGTAGTCGAGGTGATTTGGAGGATGCCCTGTGCGAAAGCACCTCCAGGATTGATGAACGAGGATGAGGGCGTAGAGGGACCCAGAGAGGACCAGGAAGTGGAAGATGTCTCGCTGCTTGGCGAGGTCGAAGAGAGAGTGAATGTGGACTAACTCGTCTGCGTTCTTGAAGGTGAGGAGGTCTTCAAGGAGCTGGAGGTTTGTGAGGAAGACATGTGCGAATTGTCGCTGTCGTTGTCTCCACTTCTTCTGTGCATGGACGACCTGCTCGTGGATGACTTGGCTCTGGCTCGTTGCCTCTAAGCGGCTGGAGAGGTCCTGGAAGTGGAGGTGAGGAGATCGCTCTCTCTGTGGATGATGGGAGAGCTGCAATCCCATTTTGGTTGCTTCGGTTCAGCGGGAGTGTGACCCAACACACAACAAACAACACCGGATGGAGTTACCTGGCCCTCCTCCTACCCAACTTGCGCATGGCATTATCCACGAGATCCGATCTCTACCTCCTTATAAGAAGGACTTAAACATGTTGTTCATCGTGATACGCAGACTTGGAAAGAGCCGAGTCAAGGGTGGTGGTGTCACCCACTACCTCGTTGCTGATCACACCGCATCTATCGTCCTCTGCATCTTTGATGACAAGCACGTCATCCTGAGAGAGGGTGACATCGTCTCACTCCGTGGTGGATATGCCTCTCTCTACCATGGACACCAATCGCTCTACACTGGCATCTACGGGGTTGTCGAGCGTCTTGATCGATTCTGCATGATCTTCCAAGATGTCCCCAATTTGTCTTCTCCTAGATGGGAGATAGATCCACAGACCAACAAACTCGTCTCCTCCACGAATGGAGGTGTATCTCCCTTCACAAACTGAGCTGTTACATCCATAGAATCTCTCTTCTGCTTGGTATTATCCACATCTTCTCTACCTTCATCAAAGAACACTTAATACTTGTGATAATCACGTGATCGATTAAGAAGTGGAAAAGAAACAACTCCCGCTATGGGGATCAAACCCATGATCACTAGGTTAAAAGCCTAGCGCTCTACCTAGCTGAGCTAAACGGGAAAGAAACATGTCACATTACCTCTGGGAGACGACAACTACTGGTAGTGAAGGAGTGAATGTACTTTGCAGTTGAGACTGATAGAAAGAAGACAGAAACGTAAGGGATAGTCTTCATCGTCAGAAGGATTGGTGGCAGGTATGAGGTACATCAGTTGGACAGTAGCAGTGTTAGAGATGTGTCTCTCATTCCCTGTCACCATCACCAGGCTGTCCTCGTGTCCCTGATACTCCAGATGGCTGATCTGGGAAGGGTTGCACAGCAGATCTTCCACCAAGTCCTCGAGAGATCCAAGAAGACCTTCGAGCGCATCAGCAGGCTCAATGAGCGATCGAAAGCACTCCTACAGAAGGTGATATCATCAGAGAAGGTGTTCTCAAGCCAATCCATGACGCTATTGGATGTCATGAGCAGCACATCTCAGTCCAGGTTCTCGAGTCCTGGAGATGTCGAGTACGCCTATCGACTCTTTGGGAAGAAGACCGTTTCGAATAGGATGAGGGCTCTGATTGATAGTGCGAATCCTCCACCTCCATTCAGCATGCTCGACGAGTACAACGGAGGTCAGAAGTGTCTCGATCTCTATACCCGACCGACATTCTTCTTCGATCGATGGATCCAGAGGCAGGAGAAGCAGCGAGTGGAGGCACGCGCTGAGCGTCGTGCACTGCGCAAGGAGCGTCTCAAGAATCGAAGGAAGACCAGAAAGAAGAAGATCCAGATGAGGAAGAAGATCGTGAGACAGATCCAGATTGATACTTTCGACAAGATGACTGGGAAGAAGATCACATCCTCGATTAGAAACAGCAAAGGGAGACTTAGATCAACACATTGTTTCGACAGAAGAATGGATCTCTCAGAAAGAGGATTGCACCGTGAACGAGGTGTATCACATCGCCAAAGAAAGGAAGTCCATCGTGATCCAAAAGCGAAGGCAGAAATTATCAAAGAGAAAAGGGCTTTGAGAACAGGGAAAGGAGACCCAACGGACAGTGCTGTCAAGAATGATGAATTCTTCTCATCGAATGGGAAGGAGTTGTCCTTTCCACCATCAAATCAGGAGTTGTCCAAGTCATCGTTAGCTCTAGTTCCTCAAGTACCATCCCAGGAGTACAGTGGTGAGGAAGACATCACCCTACCACCACCAACTACAGTAGAAGAGGACAATATGGGATTGCCAGAGCCTTCAATATGTCAAGAGCCACAAGCGGTGAACAGGAGATCGGATCTATTAGAAAGCATACGGAAAGGGCTCCAACTCAATTCAGTGTCATCTCGAGAGCAGAATCAGGACAAGCAGGATATGTCAGGAATAACAGTAGCACAGATCCTCTCAAGGAGATCAGCGATTGCAGGGTCATCAAGTGGAGATGAATCAGATTGGAATGATATGGAGGAGTAATGGAGCACAAATCCAAGCAACTGATGATCCATGCAGTCAGATCTAATGTTTAAGATCAGAAGAGTGTTGTTGATGTGCATAGATGATACGGATAATCCTTCTTCACACAGCACATCTTGTGATGATCTCATTATCGAGACAAGCAATTTGGAGAGGTTACTCGGATATGATCCATTCATCATGAATGAAGCTGACTAAGACACATTGGACAATAAGAATCAGGATAGTGGTTCTCCATGAGATGTTTAGACATCAAGGTCAAATGATTGAACAAGAAATGATCTAGAAGAAAGATGAGGTGCAGAACTGAAGCGGAGATGGGATCGATAGAGTCATGATGTGGAGATGAGCTTATCGGGACTCCAAAGATTTAGAGGCGAACTGAAATAAAAGAGCCGACATGGGACTCTCCCACTCCTGCTCTCACTTTGAAAGACAAACTCGGCTTGGCGAATGTCCCAAGCGGTGCAGACTCCAAAGACATCCATGTCGTTGAAGATCGATCATCACAACGTCAATTCGAGTCACCGCTTCTCTACAAAGGCCATTCGCCGCGGTCAGCCACCTGATCCTATCACAGGGGCAGTCACCTTCCCCATATCTCTGTCAACCACATTCAAGCAGAAGTCTCCTGGAGTCTTCTCTGGATTCGAATACAGCCGCTCATCTAACCCAACACGTCTTGCATTAGAGAAATGCATTGCTCAACTTGAAAACGGGTCATGGTCACTCACCTTCAGCTCAGGGAGTGCTGCCCTTGCAACCATCTTCAACATGCTCAACAAAGGCGATCACGTTGTTGCTGAGATGATCTCTACGGTGGTACCTACCGATATCTGACCCGCGTTGCTTCCAAATTCGGCATCCGGGTCTCCCTCCTCGATCTCTCTAGCAGTCCTTCTTCTCTTGAGGAGCATCTCTCCGAGACCACCAAGCTTGTCTGGTTAGAGACACCCACCAACCCACTGCTCAAGGTCACCGATATTTCCCGTGTCGCCGACATCACCAAGAGGCATGGCATCATCTTCTGTGTCGATAGCACCTTCCTCTCGCCTTACTTCCAGCTCCCACTCGACTTGGGAGCCGACCTCGTCATCCATTCAGTCACCAAGTACATCACGGGCACTGCGATGTCGTGATGGGTGTTGTGACTGGTCGAGACAACAACCTCAGACAGCGTCTTGCCTTCCTCCAGAACGCGATTGGAGCAGTCCCCAGCCCTTTCGACTGCTACATGGCGATGCGAGGCATCAAGACGCTGGCAATCCGAATGGAGCGGCACCAGGCCAATGCACTCGTCATTGCGGCATTCCTCGAGAAGCACCATAAGATCGAACGCGTTCTCTATCCAGGACTTCCCACCCACCCACAACACGAACTGTGCAAGAAGCAGATGGATGGTTTCGGAGGGGTGATCACCTTCTTCATCAAAGGTGGGCACAAAGCGAGTCTCACCTTCTTAGAGAATGTGAAGCTGTTCACCTTGGCTGAGAGCCTGGGAGGCGTTGAGAGCTTGGTTGAACATCCAGCGATCATGACGCACGCGGATGTGCCGAAGAAGACGAGAGAGTCGAAGGGGATCTCAGACAACTTGATAAGAATCTCTGTCGGAATCGAAGATGTGGAAGATCTGATGGCTGATCTGCACAATGCGCTGAGCAAGATTGAATGAATCACATAGATCTGAGATCACGGTGAAGGTGATCAAACAAAAGGGAGACCATGTCTCCTTGTTTCTTTTCTGTGAGGCCTATGGGAGAATGAGATGGATCTCTTGGCAAAAAGGAGAATCAACAAGACGGGATCAGCAGCGTTGTTAAAGACATCGTCGTGTCGTTTTCAAGATATTGTTCCGGGATTGGATTAGATCCAGTCACAGCATGTTCCCTAGTAGATTCTACGAAGCATGTCCATTTTCTCATCCGAAGGATTTGGATCCAATCGATCTCTCTCGCATCCTTCGTCGTGTGCTGTGCCGAGATCGGAATGCTCGAGTTGAGATGGATCTAGCTGTTCTATGGAAGCGATCCCTTGCTTTAGTCGTTCAGATTGTAGGAGTTGAGTGTAGTGT
>CAXHTE010000050.1:0-25000 GCA_964019415.1 Ianthella basta
CATGTTAAATACTTGTATCTAACTATATACTTTGGTGATTGTATGTACCTTGTCCAGTGCTGGTGTTGGTCATACTGGCACTTTCATCACACTTGATGCAATGTTTGAGACACTGAACAGGGAGATGACCTCAACAGCTTTGAGTTTGTCAATGAAATGAGGACCAGGAGAATGAATATGGTGTGAATCATGGAAATTCTCAAATAAACTTACTATAAATTGGCTACAATCGAAAGATGCTGGAAAGGAAGTGCATGTGAACATGACACATTCACGGCAAAGGACATTAGATCAGATGCGAATGCAGTAATGTTAATTGCGAATTGATTTTTCACTGGTTACTTGTAGCTAACCTTTGCCCTGGTTGATATTGACAATGTCAACTCATTAGCCTAGGGGTCTTATCCTGATATGAGAAATCTCAGCGTGTGGTTGCCATGGCAACGAAGATATTGCGTATACTTTCCCACAGGTGTCATATCAGACTAGCAGCAGCCTAAATAAGGGAAAATGATTTTGATTAATTAACTGATAGGACTCTCTACAACGGGCACAGCACCTGTGTGTACAGTGGTTTCACCATTTCTAGTCCTGATTGACATTTATGCATTGTACTTGATCATGTGTGTAAAGTATATGAACTATGGGCTTGCATGTGCTTTGATCTATGTGTGCACGTAGTTCGAAGCACGTGTGACCCTATTCCAATACTTTACTCACATGATCAAGTGCAATGCACAAATGTCAATCAGGACTAGAAATTGTGAAACCACTGTAAACTGGAAGGTTGGGCATCACATATAGTTATACGAAGATTCCCAAATGTGTCATTCTTCATTGCAGGGTGAATGTAGTGGAGTCATTGAGCTCAGTCCTGGGAGTGACTGAAGGCACTGCTAGAGAGTCTACTGCACAGTCAGCCTCCGACATTGCAAACAGGTCAGTTGAGTTGTTTCAGATATTGGAGTGCCTGGCAAGGGATGGAGACACCATCTGCCGGGTACTGGAGGCCCAGACATCAGCCCAGCAAGAAGTGACAAAGGTGCTGAGGTTGATTCTTCCACACATCAAGGCCTACTTTGCCAAGCATGCAGCACAGAAGCAAGCAATGGAAGGTAAATTAATGCCTGAACTGACATTCCATTTCACATGAGTAAAACATTGCTACATTGTTTGATAAAGATGATTTGATTGTGTGCAGATGCATACCAAGAGAGTCAGGCACCGTTGACCTCATTTATATACTTAATGTATGTGTACCTGTATGTGAGAGTTCTTGGAGCGTTATCCTACTCAATGAGGTGATCTGGTAGAGCAGATCTTGTTGCCAAGTTGATTTCTTTCATCAATAATCGATGCAATTTCTAGTAAATTTTGCAGCTTTCTGTCACAGTTGTCTTCAGATATGAGTTGCTTCTGCCTGCTTTAGAGCATACGGTACGGTGCATAGAGAAAATTATGATAATTTTGTTTCGTTTTTCCTTATTGAGATTTTCTGAAGTGAAACATATTCACCTTTTTCTGGGTCAAGTAGCTTCAGGGAAACTCTATCTAGTTATGCCCCGAATGGCTGAGAAGAACCAAACTCAGCATACACAATTTACATGCATGTGTGCACAAATGTATGGCAGGCCACCACCATTTCCTATTTTGTTGCAGAGTTATTTTATTCATTTAAAAGTTGCAAATTTTGCAATAACTTGCTGGCGAGTGCGATTTTCCAGGTGGCCTACTATAGATTTTTCACATTTTCGTTGTCTGAGATATACCCCTTCAATTCTGGACGAAAAGTCACGAAAACGTGGTAGGATGATGAAGAGGCAGAGCGAGAGTAACGTGGTCGAGCCGAAATTTGGACTAAAGTCTTTTCGGCCACTAGTTAGAAAGCACCTCTGGTGCTGGATCTGAGTTCGAGGCTTTTGACTTCGATGGATACTGCAAGTTCATGCCCAAAGTATTGTCCATCGCTGAAACACAAATGACAGCCGCTGCATTGGTATGTATGTGGGAACTGTTAACCATTAAACGGTAGCCACTAATGGTTAAAGCGTTGTGATGATCACTGCTTAACCATAAAAACTTCACGGATAAATTTGTCAATTTTTGAAAACTGCAAATCGGGAAACAGAATTATTGTTGCCTTTTTCATGCACCGTACCGTATGTAGTATGAAATGAAACAATGAGTACATCATTCACCCTCTCTTCCCCCACCCCAGTACCAAATACCAGTGTGTCATGAGCTGACTGTGGATAGGGGAGAGGCTGATGTGGACAGGTCTTCTGAGCAGGCAGAACTACATTATCGTCTACATCCCTTTTCCATATTGAAGGTAGCACATGTTCCTTTATTGGGCTAAGTCTAATATTCAAAGTTAACCGTACATTAATCACCGGCACCCCGTAATGTCGTGTATGTGTATGCAATATTAGCCAGCCTTCTTTAGTATCTATGTAGCAGCTTGGTCTATTCATATGTTTGGCTTATCATACACTAGCTATAGGGTAGCATGCTAGACCCACTCTGCCTCCAAGGGCAGCAGGCTGGACTAGCCATGTATGCGCTGTTTGCATCTGTATAAGGGTGTGTTGTATGCTGCTGAAATATTGTCTTTTTGAATTTTAGTTCTAGAACTGTGTATAGTACTTTATTTGCGCATGCATGTACATATGTATTCATCTTGTCACTTGTGTCCAATTCTTTGTCATACAGGACAGGGTACCAACTCTGAGCGTTGGCGCAACTGTCCTGGTCAAGTTTGGCATAGGAGAGAAGGCCAACTGGCGAGAAGGTCAGTAGGTCACAGTTACTTGTACATAGATGTGTGCACTTGTGTTGGTGCAATATTCTTCATTCCCACTGTACCCGCTGTTTCCAATAAAAAGTGGCTGAAACAGTGCACTTTACCATCCTCGTCTTCAAAACGAGAATGACGCCACCAGTATATAGCTGGAAGGCTGAGAAAGTGGAGATTATTTGTTGTTGCCATACATTGATCCTACAGCGAGGTCTGGCATTTCCTGCTGCAGTTTGATGCCTTTTTTACTTACGTATTTATTGAGCACATTATTGAAGTACATTTCGCCAAGTGTGCTCAGTTTATGCATTCCATACTCTGCCCCGTGCATTCCATAGCCACTAGGATATAATGGGAAATGTTAGGCATGCTGATGAGGAAAATGATTATCTTCTTTGGACAATCTATCACAGCGTCAAGTTGATCAAGCTTTCGATAATTGCACCATTTTGCCCACGATGAAGCCCGAGATAGGCAATATGTTGCAATTATTGAAAGCTTCATCTACTTAAAGGTATGTTAGATTTTCAATGAGAAAGATTATCTTATCCAGTAGTACCCCCTCATCTAGAAGAATTTCAGCTGGTGTTCCTATCAAGTGCACAACTGTTTCTGCCCATTCTGTAGGACAGGCCATAGGATGTATTGTAACAGTCAAACTGGCTCATAAACATTTTATTATACAGTATAATTATTTGAAGGCACTATGTATTCTCTATTGTTCAGGTGTCATTCAGAGGATTAGTACCGTTGCACGATGTGATGAAGTTGTAAGTTTATATTTGTTGTTGTACGGGTACCTGCATGCACACTATAGCCATGCAACAGCATCATTCCTTCATCACTAAACAATGTAAAATGCCAAATAGCAGTAAGAGTGCTATTAGGCATTTTATTGTTCGTACGATGTTATCTTGGATGAGGATTCTACAATTTTATTTCCACAAAGTGTTTGTATTCCTCAAATCTCTAACGATAGTAGGGGTCTTCACAAACCTCAGCTAAATCACAAATTCACAATAATTATTGCATCCTGCATAATGTTTGCACACAGTATAGCCACTTGACTCCAACTGTAGAACTTGGATAGATGATATGACGTGTTCTCTGCTCTGAATCAGCCCCTATTTGCAGTAAATTGTGACGGTCACATGCATTGCAAAAAGAAACTGCACCAGCTAGCTGTGGCTAAACCAGCTAGAATGGATGATCTTTGCATCAAGGATGTAGTTGTGGGTAAGTTGGTATGAGCCTTTTCATGCATGTGGTGTGCCTGCATGCTGTGTTCGTCTATTACATGTCATTTGTGAAGGATTACATGAAACCTATACCTGTTTTATTTGATTATTACTAGGACGGTATGGAGAGCTGGGTATCAGGTTCTCGATCAGGTGTGGTAGCAGAGACACCAGCCAAAGAGAATGGCTACAGGTACTTTTATACTGCCACTGTAGCACATGCTTGCAGTGTGCCAGTTTGAGGATGCATGACTGTGGTATGTGTATTGGTGTGTAGTTGAAAAAGTTAGTAGTTGATTTGTACCAAATCATTGATCCTATGGCCCTTAGTACCTATGGTAGGCTGGTTGTCAGAGATGTCCAGTTTGAAGACAAGGGAGTGTACATGTGTCTTGCTGAGAACAGACATGGTTCAATTACAGCCTCTGCCACTCTGGCTGTGCAGGGTGAGTGAGTGCAGACAGTGCTGGTGTAGTGCAATGTGCTATGCAGTGTGCTGTGCATGCTGTGTTCTGCAATGCATGATGTTGTGCTGTTGATTCCTTCTGCAGTGCCTCCCATGTTCCTGTCAACCTCTCCACAAATGGGTATTGCTATCAACAGCACTGACAGTGTCACCCTGAACTGCTCCCTCCGAGGCTACCCCCTCTCCCAGCTGCAATGGAGAAAGGATGGCACTCCACTCACTCCAGATGGCTCCCACATCACCATCACAACCTTCAGAAGACAGGACCCAACAGACACCTACCATTTCAGCAGTATCCTGGACAGCAACTTTGAGCCTATCCCTCAGGAGGGTCTGGAGTACTTTGAGGCTGTGAGTGAGCTGACACTGGTGCCTCCACTTCTGAGAACAGACACAGCCAACTACACCTGTGTGGTAAAGGCACAGTTTGTTAAGAACTACACTGAAACATCAGACAACATCCCTGTATTCATTTTGGGTGAGTCGTTTTCTGGAAGCATTCATTATGTGTTAAATTGACTAATGTAAAAAGTGGGTCAAAATACATAGCCATTCTTCCTATCCTCTGCCCATTCCTGCCATATATTGCCATTCATGGCCGTTCTCTGGTATTAACAGATTTGGAAGGAACAGTCATTCCCATGTTCTCTAGTCACCCCTCCTTCTCTCCCTCCCCTGTATACAGAGGTGCCTGATGCTCCAATCAATGTTACTATTACCAACAACACTCAGAGGAGTCAGGTGCTGTCCTGGGTGGTACCCTTTGATGGGAACCGTCCTGTCACACAGAACATCATCTACTTCACCTCAAGTCGTCAGCCCACTCTGACACAGATCTACCCACCTCTGGGAGGAGGGAGAACACCACGTCAAACAAGTGGAGTCAGCACTGACCCCGTGCTGAGTGTCACCACAACTGACAACCCAACCACTGTCATTGTGTCAAACCTGATTCCATTTGTGGCCTACAGCTACACTGTGGTGGCTGTCAATGAGCTGGGGAGGAGTGACATGTCACAGCCATCACCCTCAGTGCAGACAGAGGCAGCCAGTGAGTCATGAGGAAGACTTCATTCCTTTTACACTGCATACACGAATTTGTTTCTGTGTATAATGCCTTACATACATTATACATTACCGTGCTGTAGAAAAAGTTCTCATGCACTGTTCTGGCTATTGTATTGTGTATGCTTGTGTCCTGCACAGCTCCAGACATCCCACCCCGAGGCTGTGTTGCTTTGGCAAATTCATCTACTTCTATTTTTGTCACGTGGTCATCAGCTGATCCACCAAATGGAATCATTGCCAACTACACCATTGTGTACAGGCCAGTGGATGCAGTAGCAGACTATGACCCAAGCACATTGGAGGGCAGCACCACAAACTACACTGACGCAGACACCACAATGCTCACAGCAGAAAGCCTTCAGTCAGCTGTACTGTACAGCATCCAACTGGCAGCCACCAACCAGATTGGGACCAGTCCCTTCACTCAGGACCTTGAGTGCACAGTACTCACAAAGGAAGATGGTGAGTCAAGACTTCTTGGCAGTTTCATTTGCCTCTTGTGTCATGGAAGATTTAGCATCAGTAATTCTTTGCTCTTTGTTCATGTGCAGTGCCTGGTGTCCCTCAGAGTGTAACCATGATTTCTCCTAACTCCACCTCCTTGCTGGTGATCTGGGACCACCCCATGCCCCTTGACCGCAATGGTGTCATCACTGGCTACACTGTCATCAGACAATCAGGCAGTGAGAGAGACACTGAAGAGCTCTTCAACAATGACACCTCACACCTGCTGACAGGTCTTGTGCCATTCACTGACTACAACATCACTGTGGCAGGGAACACCAGTGCCGGACAAGGGGAGTTCACCATGTCTTTCGTAATGAGGACACTCAACGACAGTGAGTGGAGGAGGGAGGTTGATAATGCTCTTGTATTACATGTTCACAATTGGCATATAAATGGCACTCTTGATGTATAGCTTGCTACATATTTGAATCGCAAACAGTTCTTTTGAAATTCATTCTTCCTACTAGCCATTGCACCACACACATGCTGTACCTTGGGCTGTCATTCTGGTCTTTCCATTCCATTCCCAGCTGCCTCCCCATCACTCTGTCCCACTCTGACTGATGTCACAGTGAATTCTCTAGTCTTCACATGGTACCCTCCAAACAATCCCAGAGGTGTCATCACTGACTATGAGGTGAGAAGGAGACAGGAGTGGAGTAGGAGGTTCTCAGTGGAGTAGTTACGGCCATCAGTTTCATTGCTCTACCACACAATGTCCATCTTGTAGGCCTTCATTGCCATTGGATATTTCATAATCTGACAGCACCCTGATAAGTATGTAGGCTGTCCTTCCAGCATCAAGGGCATTCAGTATGTGAACCCCTTACCCTTTTCACTATTCAGTGTTCTCTGCAATATTTTGACGATCATATGTCATTACTGTATATTCTTCTTCATGCAAGAGCTTGATCTTTATAGCTCGCTAAGCATATGAGCTCATTTTGCACTGCAAGCATGAGCCCCTGTCACATCAACTCAGGAATTCTTGTAAATGAAGAGGTTTACTGTTATTCTATTGCCACATTGCTATGTACCATATTCTCCTCTCCTGCATATTTTACTGAGTGATACAAGACATTATGATTCTAATTTCTGTGTGTCCTGCACTGCAGGTGATTTGCTGTTAACTATTAATGTCCTATTTCCATTGCAGTTATCCCTCAGTGGTAGACGAAGTTATGATTCTACTTTCAGTGACTCCCGCACTGAGAGGATGAGTGGTCTCACCTGTGGTGTATGCAGCAACCCACCATCTTTGTGGAGTCCTCAGCTCAAGCAGACCAGTGCATCATGTGCACTGTGCCAGGACTGGCTCCTGCAACCAACTACACTGTCAGTGTGGCTGCTCTGTCTGAGGCTGGCACTGGGACAGACAGTGAGGAGAGGACTGGACAGACAGATGCTCAAAGTAAGTTGATTACACTGTAGCTGTTTGATGGTGACATTTGCTCATGGCATATATATTCAACTTTAGTAATTCTAAACTTGATTTCTCTCATGTTCATGGCCTCAGTTTCTACAGTGATTATTCAACTTCACCTGAGACCTGTTACAGAATGGTGGTGGGTGGTAAGTATAAGTGTGGCAAAGGGGACAATGCATTGTTTACAGCTATTATATGCTGTAACAGTCATTATGCTATAGGACTAATTATTACTCTCTTCAGTTGTTAAGCTGTTACTGAATTTTGTTATTATGATATGCCTACAGGATAGCAACACTGAGGACAAGCTGTCTGACATCTCAACTGCTGTCTCAGTCCCCCTTCAACAGGACTGCAGCTGCTCCTTATCTGTGCAGAGACGTACCTTCAGCTGTCTGGAAACTGCAGACTCTCAGACAGTTGTGTTTCTTGCAGAGCTTTCGTACGATGTACTACCTGGAGTTATGGTTGTTCCCTCTCTCGTCACCTCCTGGGCTAAGAACACCCGTTCCATCACAGTGAGCTCCATTCAGCTACAGGTGGACAGCACATGTCCTGTGGTCATTGACTCCTTTAATTCTGAAAGCTGCACTGTAGCCCTGCAGATGTCACAGTGATTGCAGTATCTGTAGTTGTTGTTGGCATTGTTATTCTGATTGTCACGGTTGCCATTGTGACAGCAGTGGCAGTTTACTGCAAAAGGCAATGCACATCACCACCCAGCTGCAGTTCATGTACAGTCACTTGTGTTGTTGAACTGCAGCTGATGCAGTGTATGTGACCTTGGTGTACATTGTAGTGGTATACCCCTCAGTGCTGTGTTCACTGCTTGCTGTGCAGACTCAACCGTCCCCTCCCCAAGCCACCGGTGTATGAAGAGTATGAGTACATGGACAGTGGGTCTGGGGGTGTGGTCCTGGCCAATATGACCAAGAATCCCTCGTACGTGGCTACAGGGGATGTAGTAACAAGCTTCTCTGGCACTGAGGCGGACAGAGAGAAGGACCACACGTATGAGGTGCTGCCGTTTGAGGCTGCTGAGGAGGAGCAGGGGGGCACGACACATGGTGGTCAGCAAGACACTGCAGATGGTGGCCAGGGTGTTGCCACAGGCGATGTGCATGTGTATGCTAACCAGTAGTTATAATTGATGAAATTGCATTGAATGTGTGCAAGTCATAGTTTAACTGTAAGTGTTTTCTTCTCAGGATTTAGTAGTTCATGTATTTGTAGACATTGATAATAATATCACTCGTTTAAGCGTTTTCCTTCTGCAGAAGGTTTGCGTCAGCCAAGTATGTCGCAATCATCTGTATTATGTATATTACAGATGATTGTGGTATTCTTGAGCATGCATACGCATGTGATTATAAGCCCTTTGATCATGGTATTATTATATAATGCAGCTGTGATTCTACACTAAACTTAATTGTATGCGATTATATGCAAGACATTAATTGATCTGTATAGACATGACAGTACATTGCATAAACTGCATGCACCATGTACTTGTGTGCACACGTACTACTGGGATGCACAGGGTATATTATGATGGTAAGCATAGTTGACTGACACTTGGGTGATCACATGAACTGTATGTATTATTACAACCAGCATGCACACACGTGCATACAAAAGGGATCAACGGAACAAAATTAAGCAATTTTTATAGTCATGTGGTGTGTGCAAGCATGCTAACAGGAAGTGAGGTTGTGTAGCTGTATTTATATTATAATATACACAATTATCCGCATTATATATGCATAAGTACATCTGTGAATCAGATACCCTAGCCAGCTCTGTTTAGCTTGTAAAATGACCTTGACCTCAGCTAATGAGACAGCAACATGTCTTGTTGCTGGCCGTTTCAAGTGCAAAGTACAGGAGCTGAAAATTTTCATGTTCAGCTTGTACACATGTCATACAAACTCTGAGCCAATGGATTCGAAATCAAGCAAAAAGTGCATTACATTTGGAGGAGTACACATTGCATTTGAGTTGTGGATTTCATTTTCTTGAATTTGAATCTATCTAAATGGGATATGGTTGAATGGGAAAGAAATAATGAGCTTTATTACAACAGAGTCTGATTAAGGAGACTACAGTCCATGATAGCATGGAGACTCATTGCTATGTGAGACAAACAACTCAAACAACTACCACACTACAGTCCATAACTGATAGTGACATGCCTAATCAGTACAGTCTAGGCTGTCACTGTCTGTAGACCTTTGTAACGGCACATCAAGGGCTCAAGAGGAAAAGGAATAGCTAGGGTGCACAAGAAGCAAGGATCTACTTACATACCCCCATAAATGGATGCATTTGCTGTAATTGCAACTGTGTCCACAGTACAGCACAACAGGAACTGAAATGGAACTAGTCAATAGAAGGCATGTTTTGCAATGCACTGACTCTTTGTACAACACAAACAAGTCACCTAATTACTGACAACTGACAACTTTCTGACATTGTGCAAACTTGAACAAATCATGCATCTTGCCCAGGATCAAACTATAGCAAGCATGACATTGCTAGCTTATGCAAGTCAAAATTTGATGGAGGACATAGCACAAGACCATAGGAAAAAGCTTTATGATCACAGTTTGTGTGTCGCTGATGGTGATTGTTGTGTGGTTGCACTTTATTGATAAATTTGTTGGCTACTGTACATATACATTGGCAATACAGGTGATGAACTATACATGTTGCCAATGGTTGAAATGTGTTGGGCGTGTATGTTGGATGTGTATGCGGCTGTTAGACAAAGTGCAAAGTGTATGTTTATAGCTCCTGAAACATAATGTCTGCCATTAGCTAGTGCACTGGGCCCATTATGAGCAAGTAAATATTGCAATACATGTGTGTGCATAGGTCTCTCACAATTAACTTGTTTATGCAACATCTGCATGACATATGTTGTATGCTGCTATGAATGGTTTCAAGCCATTATGGACACTGCGAACACTGTTTACTTCATAACTGTTTAGAAGCTTTGGAAATGTCAATGTGTAATGTCCTGTAACAGTCTGTACCTGCAGCTTCAATTTCACGTTGGATTTTTCAATGCAGTGTCTAAGTATGGCATTGTGCTATATGTAGCTAATACTGTGTTGCATGAGATGAAATGAATGCTGTTATTCGGTTGCATCTCTTATCTTCACAGAACATTTGTGCTCAAGCATCCCTTACTTCATGCTCCTCTTCATCTAACTGATGTACTTCCTATGAACCACATAGACAAGGTCTTCCCAAACTAGGTAGAGGGCCAAAGCTGCATTGGTTGACTCAACATGAAATCAAAGAACTCTGTAAGCAGATGACAAAGGCTCTTGAGCCAAGACGTCCTGCCACCAGCTTCCCTTAAAACTACAGTTGCTCTTTGAGTTTGAGATTCATGGTGAATCTCAAACTTTGCCCTACACCAAGAAAGTCATCTTTTACACATACATTTAACAGGCCTAGAGGAAGCACTTTATAGGTGGTCAGGCCACATCAAGACACTCTTAACTAGATGGCCACATGCACAGGCCAGCAAGTATCTTTGCTATAGAAAAGAATAGCCAGGCCTAAAAATCTGGCCAGGCCATATGCATGGCCTGGGCAGCCTGGGCTGTTCTGTCATGCATTAGCAAGTTCCTGGGGCCGTTCCAAGGCTTAAAATAGGTTTGGCACCTGGGAGTTCATCAAACCAGAACACAAACCAGTTTCACACAAAGCAAGAATGCAAAGAAAAGACAGCAAATTCAGGAGAAAATGTTTCAGTGAATTAATGACATGTAATATAGGTCAATACACAGCAGGACATTGCAGTGGTGTATAGTTTGGGATACCATAATTTATACTGATAAGAGATAGAATTTATTTAGCTACCATTGTTGACCTAGGCCTCTTCCACAGGCCATGGCTTCAACTTGGCTCCCCGCTCCCCATCACCACCTCTGGCCAATCAGTGGTGTATGAGGGGACGTCCTATATCCATATCTATTTCATAACCATATGCCATAAAGGCGAAGTCACTGACAGACAGACAGAACTAGTTTTCAGAATACATCAATTAGTGTAACTGGTCGGGCAGTATAAAATGTTTAGGCCCCTATGTCATACAAATTGCATACGCCGGGTCTACAGTCAGTGGGTGTTGCCTTGAAAGGGGTCAGCTGTGACCACATTAACCATTGAAGCGAAAATGCAGTATAAAAGACAGTGACTGCTTGCAAGCCTACAATATATTCGTCCGCGTTTACTGGTCGGATTGGCCGTGTGACCGCTTTCTCCAGCTCAATGGCTAACCAGTATTATCCTGAGCAGCAGGCCTACCCGCCGCAAGTACAGGCAGCCTATCCACCGCAGGGATACGGAGCCTATCCGCCAAAGGGACATGCAGCATATCCGCCGCAGGAGCACGGACCCTACCCGCCGCAAGCCAGCTATGGTTACACTCCACAGGCGAAAGCTCCCCCAGGACAGTACCCTTCGCCGCCAGCCTACGATCACAGTCCGCAGCCCATCACTACCTCCACCACCCCTACTGTCGTGGTGGGGACTCAGCCAACAGCCGCGACCATCACTTCCGTGTCTCCGCCAGGGGAGGAAAAGAGTCGTTTGGCGGTGTGCGCTCTCACATTCTCCGCCTGCACAACAATTTTCTGTGCAAGTTCCTTCCTCTGCCTCGCCTGCATCATACCTGCATTCGTTCTGGCCATCGTAGCTATGAGGTCGAAGGGATCTACGCGTAAGATGAGCGCTGGCATAAGCATTGCACTGAACGTGATCGCCATTGTCTGTGTTGTGGTGGGACTCGTCATCTTAGTCCCTTCCGTTGCCGTCAGCACCAGCCCTTCCAGGAGCTACTACTACAGATCATACAGATCATACAGAGCCTACAGATCATACAGGGCCTACAGATCGTACAGGGCCTACAGGTCCTACTACTACAGGTCCTACTACTACAGATCCTACTACTACTACCGCCGGTAGGTACTAGTGACTGCTACTACTTCATACTAGACGTGGTGCGAGATCTCAGAGGTCCTCTGCGATAAGTAACAACTTGCAACATTGTAGTTGTGCTATCCTAATTAGTTTTGTAATTAACATGCACCTCTTCACACCAAGTAGCACAAATTGTAGTGTTAAATGAAGCAGGACTCTTTGAATGCCAAATTAACGGTTCGGAAACTCAGGCAGTATTTTTCCTTGCTAGCTTGGGCATGCAACAATTTGATGCATGGGTACGAATAGAACTCTACTCCAATAGCTACTTGGACTGTGATTGACTGTGATTGACTGTCACATATATGTATATTGTAGCCATTGTGCACATGTGCAGTAGTTATGATATGCACAGTCATAGAAGCATGCATGCTTTTATATGAACACAAAGTCCTCTTATAGGCATAATTATGCCCTGTCTCATTATGGGGAGTATAGAGACGGAACTCAGCCAATTGAATGTGCAGGTTCAGTAGTAATCTAATATTGTTACATGAGGAAGCCATACATCAAAGCAAACTGCAGTGTGTTAATTTTGCATAACGCCACTATTTACACTTTCACACCTCATAACACACTGCGTCGAATGGGGCTCTTATTTGCTAACCCAATCACTTTCTAGCCTTAAACAAACGTTTTGTTTACTGCTTTATCAAAATGGCTTTGATATTCATCACCTTGGGAACTTTCTCATGAACATTGGCTCTGGAAAGATGAGTCATCAGCATAAATTTATGCCTAGCACACGTGTATTTTTATGGCAGTGACATGTAATCGTGCATGTAATGTCTTTAGTGATAGAGAAACCAAGATTCCCTTGTGACATGTAATTGTGCATGTAATGTCTTTAGTGATAGAGAAACCAAGATTCCCTTTCAAGAGTTCACTTGTTGGATCAAATTGAAGGTAGATCTCGCCACTCCCAAGTTCTCCAGTCGTTTAAATCCTAGTGCACTCTCTAAAAAGAAAGTTCTCCCTTCATACGCTGCTTGTAGGACTTCTAATTATTTGCCCTAGTGCCGACTCAAGCGACGCCGACGCTTTATTCAGTACGAGAGGCCGCTGACAGCCATTTTCTTGCGACGCGCTTCTCGCCTTTCGCCTTGTGCTCCGAGAAGAGCGTGTTCTCTGGTTTCTATAGTAACTTCAGTCAGGTTCGTTCAGTAAATTCATTCGACAGCGAACAAATTCAAGCGCTAATCGCTGCTGTTTGAATCGTAACAAGTCAGTTATAACATGGCTGCTCGGGCGCTTAGCTGATTTATCGCACTCGGGCGCATCGCGCCCTCGTGTGATAAATCAGCCAGCGCCCTCGCGGCCATGTTATAACTAGTACTTGTAATGGGCCACCCTCTGTGGCAGTCTACACCCACAGCTGGTCAGTCAGTACATGACTCCTAACATTCAGCTACAAACCACAGAGCATTCCTCAGCTACAAGCTACATCTGTATAGCTATAAACTACATTCCAAATAACAATGTACGTAGTCATGTTAACTGATTGCAAGAGTATCAGCAAAGCATTTTGACAGTTTGGTAGGGATGTTTTCACCGGATGACTTGCTGATCTATGAACACGCTATGGCATTGTGATGTATCTTTCAGACCATCAGCAATGCTGCATCCCCAACTATCTGAACTGTTGAACATATATATATGTTACATACACAGGGAAGTTGGTACCAAGTAGTTCGAGTTCAGGGTTGCCCCAGCACCTAATGAGTATTTTAACTCAAAATACTTGTTCTTTGTTCATTACATGTGTCATGTTGCCTGGAATATGTGTTGCCACACATTCATGTCTGCACTACATGTTTGTTTAGTGGTGCTCTCTGCACTACATGTACAATGTGTGGGAAATTAGTGTCACGTAGCCAGATCTGGCTACGTGAGTGACTGCAATGAGGAAGACATAATCATTTATCTTACTACTGCAGTGCGTAGGCACCAGTTAACATGACTACATTGTTATTGGGAATGTAGTTTATGTTTATACAGATGTAGATTGTAGCTGAATGTTAGGGGTCATGTACTCTGCACTGACCAGCTGCAGCTGTGTGTGTAGATTGCCACAGGGGGTGGCCCATTACAATATTAGATTACTAATGGACATGTACATGTAATTGGCTGAGTTCCATCCCTATACTCCCCATAATGAGACAGTGCATATGACTAAGAGGACTTTGTGTTCATATAAAAGCATGCATGCATCTATGACTGTGCATGTTGTAACTATTGCACATGTGACAATGGCTACAATATGTGCATGTGTGTGTGTGTGGTCATGCGTGTGTGCGTGTGTGCATGCATGCATGCATGTGTGTGTGTGTGTGTGTGTGGTGTGGTGTGGTGTGTGACGTCACCAAAATGGCGGCGGTTAGCCACGCGTTCGCGCGGAAGACAACTCGAAACCATCAAGCCCGGGGCACAGGCTCCGCTTCCTTTTATCCATCCCTTCCACCACACCCCCTGGATTCGTTTGGAGCGACTTTGACTGGAACTCATGTCGGCCATCGAGGCTACGCGTGGCGACCAGTCGAGCGGGTACCATATCTATAGCCTGACGGCTTTTCGGTGCCCGTTAGCCGCTGAATCCAGGGTCCGCAGCCACCACCGTTTCGTGAGGAGTAGTCCAGATTCTGGTGGTGGTTTCTCTGACTCGCCTTTGGACTCGCAATCCATGGGGAGTGCCATCTTCTATGCGCTAGATAGTGGTAGGGGGTTGTGTCACCCAGGACGTTCCCCCTGCTGCTGGCCCAGGCTTGCCCAGGGCCCTGCCATCACAGCACTTCGTGCTGTGGGCAGATTTCAAGGTTTCAAGGTTTCAAGGTGTGTGTGTGTGTGTGTGTGTGTGTGTGTGTGTGTGTGTGTGTGTGTGATCATAGGAAGACTGTGGTCTCATGTGACAACCATTTTAAATAAATCCCCTAATGACTAGCCATTCCACGTTTCCTTGCTAAGCCAGCCATCCCTTCTCTCCTGCAGGGCATAAAAGTCACTGCTGTTGTTGAAGGCATGGCCCATTTTTAAGTACTCTCTAGAGAACTCTCCAGTTCATTCCCCACTACCATGGAAGGATGAGGCAAAGAGACAAGCTGATTAGCTTGCATGCCCCACCCCTGTTCCCCGCAAACTGAATATACACCTGTGGGCATTGGCAACACTATTTACCTCATTCAAACTCATTACATTTTCGAGAGAGTTTGGTGGTGTGCGCTCTCATTTTCTCCGCCTACACAACGGTGTTCTGTGCAAGTTCCTTCCTCTGCCTCGCCTGCATCATTCCTGCATTTGTTCTGGCCATCGTAGCTATGAGGTCGAAGGAATCTGCACGTAAGACGAGCGCTGACATAAGCATTGCACTGAACGTGGTCACTATTGTCTGCGTTGTGTTGGGCCTCGTCATCTTAGTCCCTTCCATTGCCGTCAGCACTAGCTCCAGCCCTTCCAGGAGCTACTACTACAGATCATACAGATCATACAGGGCCTACAGATCATACAGAGCCTACAGGTCCTACTACTACTACAGATCCTACTACTACAGATCCTACTACTACCGCCGGTAGGTACTAGTGGCTGCTACTACTTCATACTAGACCAACATGATGCGATCTCAGAGGTCCTCTGCAATAAGTAACAACTTGCAACATTGCAGTTGTGCTATCCTATTTAGTTTTGCAATTAACCTGCATCTCCTCACACCAAGTAGCACAAATTGTAGTGTTGAATAAAACAGGACTTCTTTGAATGCCAAATTAACGACATCAGTTCAGTAGGTAAATTTCGGGGCAAGGCTTACTAATGTCTTAATGCCAAGTACATGTATATACAGTGCAAGTAACAATATACACCACTAATCTAAATATATACAGTGCAAGTAACAATATACACCACTAATCTAAATATATACAGTGCAAGTAACAATATACACCACTAATCTAAATATATACAGTGCAAGTAACAATATACACCACTAACCTAAATAAATAATTAATTAAATAATATAATTCACAGAGGCTTGAGAGGATGCTGTGAACAAGTACTCAGTATGCATGCAAAGTATGAAGAATTTAATGGATTTTAAATGGGACAGATTTTTTAATTAGGCTTTCGGCCTTGTGCAAATTGCAGTCAAACAGCAAATATAAATTGCCATAGGATAATACATAATGCATGGCGCATTTATACAGATACATAGTGTAGTATTACTAGAAATATAGATGTAAGCAGATTATCACAAAACTTGATGGACATGGCCAGGTGGTCCACCAGTCTATGTCATTAGCAGCATTTCATAATTAGTGCCAGAATGGCGAATATACAAGGCAAAAATCAAATAATGACACCCAATTAGCAGGAATGTGTCGCCTTTGCATTAGCCAAGGCCCACACAGTCTAGTCTGGTCGCTTAGCAATCCAAAGGTCTAGGTTACTACAGCCACTGTTTAACTTTTCTTTTTTCTTAGCTGTTTGTTTGCCTACCAGTCTTTAGCATTGTCACATGCTTTTTCTGCACCAATAGCATGACACAGTGGTGGATGCATTTAATCCAGCAACCCTCCACTACTATGTAAAGCTAAACTGGCTAGACTTGTGCTCATGCACACACACACACACACACACACACACACACACACACACACACACACACACACACACACACAGACACACACAGACGCACACACATGCACATTGTGCTAGGGTACTGTCTACGTGAACTTTACGGACCTTGAACTCACCTAATTGAATAAAAATGTATACTGTTAGATGTGTTTGTTAGTAAGGTGCCCTATGTGATTTTGGACTTCCTTAATGGAATAAGCATGAGTATTCCATTTGATGAGCTCAAGTTTGGCACTTAGGCCCAATCTACATACACTATGTAGGCTTTAATTGAATGGTCCCACCAGAAGCCACATTGTGTATATTCAATTAGTGACCCACTAACTGATTATCTATTGTGCATATTCCATTAGTGACCCACTAATGGAATATACACATTGTGTATATTCCATTAGTGAGTCCTATAAATATAAATGGGTACCACCATGTTAATACAGTGCAAGTTACAATATACACCACTAATCTAAAGTAAATACAGTGCAAGTAACAATATACACCACTAATCTAAATAAATAATTAATTAAATAATATAATTCACAGAGGCTTGAGAGGATGCTGTGGACAAGTACTCAGTATGCATGCATTTGGCACTTCTTGTATAATTGTAGACATTAAATGGGCTGCCCTTGTGCAAGTAACAATTGCTTCCTGCATCGGGCACTCCAATGGTGCTCGTGCTTGTCCTGACCCTCTGTAACTTGCGCTGGTAGTCTTTTCCACCACCAACTAATAGGGTGGGGTTTGGGGGTGCTGGTGGGCTAGAGTGCAAGGTACAAGGTTCAAGGTTCACGAGCCAGAGATTATGGGATGTCAATAGATCATGCCCTGGCCATGGCGGCAAGATTATCAGTGACTGCATGCACCCCCTAGCAACAAACATCGCCCACTGAACACAAACCGATTTGCTCTGACTTACTGAAATGCTTGTGTAAGTCTGTGCGTATTGTGGGCTGCTGGAAGAGTAGCCTTCTGGCTAAAAGGATTCCCCGCATGCATGTTAAGAACATTTCTGATTCCAATTCTAATTCCAATTCGTATACTCTAAGGGTACATTTGGTCCTGTCCCTCTGTTACTTGTGTTGGTGGTCTATTCTGCCACCAACTAGTGCAATTACTCTAGTGGCACATGTGGTTCTGACCCTCTGTTACTTGCACTGGTGGTCTTTTTCTGCCTCCAACTACCGCATTTACTCTACTGCCACATGTGGTGGTCCCATTGTTACTTGCACTGTGTGGTGGTGGTGGTGGTGATTGCTGTTACTTGCACTGGAGGTCTTTTTCTACTTCCAGCTACCGCATTTACTCTACCGCCACATGTGGTGGCCCCATTAATTGTTACTTGCACTGTGTGGTAGTGGTGGTATAATATAATATAAATAAATAAATAATTCCCAGGGGGGTTGGTGGCCTTCATGAGCATGTGCTAGGTATGGCTTTGAGGTATGGAAGATTTTAAGACTTTTAAATGAGACAGAATTTTTAATTAAGTCTTCATTCTTCTACAAGCAGCCTGCACAATGCTAATATAAATGCACATAGGAGAACACTTAATGTATGGCGCATTTATATTGATGCATAGTGGTATCTTGTATATTAATGCAACTGGGCTCGTTGAGACGTGAAACTTGGTGGACACGTCCAAGTGGTCCACCTTCCTATGTTATAAGCAGGATTTCTTAATTAGTCTCAAAATGGCCGACATATGTGAGGTGTATGATGTACTTAACCAGCCAGGCCCGCTCAGTCATGACACTTGGTGGACCTAGCCAGATAATCCAACTGTTCATGTCATTAGCAGGATTTTTTAATTAGTCGCAAAATGGCCGAGAAAAGCGAGGTTCATTGCATATCCCACCTACCCGGCCCGCTAAGTCTTGATACTAAGTGGACATAGTTAGATGGCCCATTTGCTCATGTCATTAGCAGGATTGCTTAATTAGTCACAAAATGGAGGTGATGTTTTGAACAATCACATTTTGACACCAATTTGTAGGCATTTGCCGCTATGCTGGAGCAGAGCAGCACCCACATGTACACTTGCTCACAACTATCCAGCCACAATATCCAGCTTCTATACCACCAATAAATAGATACAACCACCATCACCACCACAGTGGAAGTTGCAATGAGTAGAACATTATGTGCTACAGCTGAAAGAAAACAGACCACCATGCACATCAGGTGCTGCTACCATATACTACTACCACCACCACACAGTGCAAGTTAAATATTACGGCCACCACGTGCATTCCTAGATGAAACGACCGCCACCACCACCACACCGTGCAAGTTTCATGCATGCATTCAGTATATGCGCCATTGCTCTAGAAAAAAAACACCATCACCACCACCACCACCACACAGTGCAAGTTACAATATTGCAGCCACCACCACCTGTGCCAGTAGAGTATCTGCGCCAGTTAGTCATAGAAAAAGACCACCAGTGCAAGTTACAGTAGCCCCGGGCCAGCACATGCATGCACACCATTCGCACCACCACATGTGCCAGAAAGTAAATGCGCTCAATGGCGGAAGAAAAAGACCACCAGCGCAAGTTACAGCCGGTCAGAACCTGCACCGCTGCCATTGGAGTGCACGCTGCAGCAAGCAAATGTAACTTGCCTAAGGGCATGCCATTGAATTTCTTCCCATGCACCCTCAATTCAATGGCATGCTCTTAGGCAAGCTTACATTTGCTTGCTGCAGCATGTGGTGGCCGTAATATTGTAACCTGCACTGTGTGGTGATGGTAGTAGTATATGGTAGCAGCACCTGATGTGCATGGTGGTCTGTATACAGTGCAAGTAACAATATACACCACTAATCTAAATAATATAATATAAATAAATAATATAATTCACCGAGGCTATAGAGGATGCTGCGGACAAGTACTCAGTATGCATACAAACTATGAAGAATTTAATGGATTTTAAATTGAATAGATTATTCAATTAGGCTTTCGGCCTTGTGCAAATTGCAGTCAAACAGCAAATATAAATTCACCTAGAATAATACATAATGTATAGCGTATTCATACAGATACATAGTGTAGTATTAGTTGAAATATAAATATAAGCAGATTATCACGAAACTTGGTAGACATGGCCAGGTGGTCCACCAGTCTATGTCATTAGCAGTATTTCTTAATTAGTGTCAGAATGCCGAATATACAGGGCAATCAAATATTGACACCCAATTAGCAGGAATGTGTCGCCTTTGCATTAGCCAAGGCCCACACAGTCTAGTGTGGTTGCTTAACAATCCAAAGTTCTAGGTTCAAATCCTACTACAGCCACTTTATAACTTTTCTGTTATCTTAGCTGTTTGTTTGCCTACCAATCTTTAGCATTGTCACATGCTTTTTTTCTGCACCAATAGCATGACACAGTGGTGGATGCATGTAATCCAGCAACCCTCCACTACTATGTAGTGCTAAACTCCCTAGACTTGCTGTAGCAGGTAAACCCACTGAAGGGAGCACTCATACACACACACACACACACACACACACACACACACACACACACACACACACACACACACACACACACACACACACACACACACACACACACACACACACACACACACACACACACATGCTCAGGTTGCATACACCCCAATTGTATAGTGTATTCTTCATGTAGTGAGCTATTTTAAACTGACTCTTGCACATGATGAAATAGTGTTATGTATAGTCTTAATTATATAAATATAATGTATCCATTAGCTTCATTCAGCAGCAGCATCGTGTCATGCAGTCACTGAGTCACATGGGCAACTAACAACATCACCACTGGTGGGCCTTCTTGCTCTGTTGCATCACTACTCAGTAACTGCATGCATAACATGGTGCTGCTGCATGCTGATCAAAGATAGTATGTACGTATAACATTCTCTACCCCAGCAGGATGTTTTCATGAATGAGGTCTCAGCTGCAGAAACAATGTACAGTTGTCATCAACAACCTGTTGGGGCGTGACCTGCACTAAGAGCTATAAAGTCCAAGATGTTCCCACAGCCAGCCATTTTGCACTTTCGTAACAGTAAAGCATGCATGTCTGGAAAATCATCTTCATCGCCATCATTCCACTCAAGAAGCTTCTTCACTGCTGAAGTTTGCAATTGTATGGTGATATTTGCAAACATCTATCAGTGGTCCTGGAAATTGGTCTAACACATTTTCAATTGCTGGTTCCTTAGTGTTACCTGGATCACTTCCTACTTCTGATGGCAGCTGTTGAACACGGAATAGTGAATAGCGTAATAGCATATTGACCGTGTTACTTAACTATGTAGTTGTTCTACCTGTGCCACCTCGTAGGTCCATTGGCTGGCTAGGTTGTAAACACTGTGTCCTAGCCTACCTCTGTGTATGTCCTAGCCTACCTCTGTGTGTGCCTTCATTGCCTCTTTGTGTCCTAGTCTGCCTTTGTGTGTGCCCTCATCTGCCTCTGTACAGACAGGCACATTCACGAACTCCCAGCAAACCTAATGATGGCCTGGTATTGGCCGAAACACACTTTGTGTGTCGTTTGCACTGGAGTTTATATAAGTTTGTTTTCCCTACTTATACATGACATCATGCTTGTATGTATTTTGTAATGGTCTCTAGGAGGAATTGGTGATGCAAATCAGTTACTAGCTTGTCTGCATGTTTGGCCTAAATCCTGCCCTACGTAGAAGACAAGCGTGCGGTATAGTTCTACCCTGTTGATAGCGGAAGTGGGGCTGGGTGGACGAGTTACCCTTCGCTTATGCAGGAGTAGGTATGGTTAATCACTAAGGGGGGTGTCCTGTAGTACGGTTACCGTCTAGCACCGTAATACCCTGTATATTGAAAAGATCTGCGCATGCGTAGTTATCCTCCCCCGCCCAAAATATGGCAGAAGGGATAGTGAGGATGGTCGAAAGGAGACGACTTGGCATAAAGAACCCAGAGCAATACGGACGCTCTGCCAGTAAGTTGTATTTGCCCTGCGCACTTCCTAGGTTACGGTTAGGTTCTTGTGTCTCGTGGACCTGTAGGACGCCACATGGTAATTTGGCCGCCCGTTCTCAGCAGCCAAGTACAGCCTCGTTCTCGACCCCCTAACCCAGCAACGGAAGTCTCCTTCGTTTTTTTCTCAGCCCTTAACTATATCCTCCAAGTCTCCATGGGTGTCAAGTTTAAAAGCCAGGCTGTAAGGTAAAGTAGGGGGATTCCGAACAGTATGGGCATTCGGAACACAAGGCCACCTTTTAGCTACGAGCGGTAGAGTTGCTTCTTACTTTGTCCCCAGTTAGCACACCAGTCAAGGTAACTTGGGACTAAGTGAGAAGCGGCTCTTGTATTGGGGACAGACGGCACTGTGTTCGGAAACCCCATTTTTGAGGTTTTTGAGGGGAAAGTGGCGCACTCTACCACGGACTCAAAACGCGGCAGTTCACTAGTCCCTTCCTTTGGCTATCAGTCCATCCTTACTTAGCTGCCAATGGAGCAGAGGGAGCGAAGGGGTAAGGCAAAATCTTTGCGCGAGTGAATGTTTGTTGGGAAACCCCGGCCCTTACCTTACTTGGCTGCTAAAACAGGAGGCCAATCTATCGTGCCGGCCGAATTATGATGCCTCACCCTAGCTATGGGTTACTTACTAATATGGGCGAGTGTGTCTGTATGTGTACGTATGTCTTATGTCTGGGTGGTAAGTGGTGGGTATCTGCATGGGTGGTTGCCGCACGTGGTTTTTTAGTTGGAATGCTTGTTCTCTTTCTACTAGATTCTAGAGATTTTGGCAGTTCGTCCAAGGAGAGTATCAGAGGACCTCAGTCACCTATCCTTGATAACCCATACTCTAGAATCACCATTGTGGATCTAGGCATGAAAGCAGGTAAATACACTCAAGACCTACTGTGGCAAGGAGAAAGACGGCCTGAGTCGATGGATGGCAAAAATGACGACGAAATATTGCCAGTAAAGTGGATGCATAATATTGCAAGAACTGTGGGAGTGAACTGTGCTAATTATGAAGTCACGTCTGATATTAAAGCTCCAGGTGTGGTAGAATTAAGTGGTTGGCTTGAGAATAGTGTAATGAGACCAGACGGCTGTTTTTTGTACACAAACATTCCAAGTCAGGGAAAATGTCTTACAGCACTCTGGACAGAGACCGAGTCACAAGGGGACTTTGCTAGCAGTGTTAACAAGACAATACGTGGCATAATCGCACAATTGCGTTGTTTACGATGTTACTCACCCATGATAGTGAAGTGCATAGGGTTCATGTTCCCTACGTCATGCAGAGCTTCTTGTGTTGTAATGGTCACTGTGACATGGGAAAACCTAACCATAAGGGTTTATCTGAATTGTCTGAAATGTGGTGAAGTGAAAGGCCATGTGATTGTTGCTTTGAAACAAATGGACCTGAATCGTGTGAATCTGCTTAATACAAAGCCAGAGGATTTTTTCATTCGCCTCTCTGAAAAAGATTGTGATCTAATTGTGCGTGATGCAGTGCAGCGGGAGTTTGCTATACAAATCCCCAGCAAACATAGTATTATTGTATCAACCAGAGACAGAATCTACAAGGTTCCGCCCACTTTTGAAGAAGTGCAAAGTCTGGAGAAGATGTATGGTTTGTATGATCAATACAAGGAAGAACCTTCAATCAGCCGTGAGTCTGTGGTGTTATACTAGGGTGTTCATATACACATATGGGTAAACATGGTTAGGGTGTAACTGGATAAGATTGTTTTAGCAAGATGTATACTATTCCCAAATTCCCAATGGTGCACATTTAGTTTTGTTCATAATTTATGCAGGACTGTGTTTATCAACACGTATAGTGAGAGTCCTCGAAAGCATCTGCATTATCAAAGTATTCATATTTCCCTTGGTATATTATTTTCCAATGAACTTGGACGAAGTTTCCCTCTGCATGCAAGGCTTTACAGAAACTGTAGTGGATGCAATCAACCAATTACATCAACTTGGCTTTACTCATGGTGACATCCGTTTGCCGAACATATGCTTTAATGACTGCTTTGAAGCAGTTTTAATTGATTTCGATAGAGCTGAGACGAGGTTGCCAGAAACAGATATACGGGACTGGAAGGACTTTGCTGCTATGCTGTCTCCATTGAAGACAAGATGTGGTTGGACGGGTGCTTGGGACGCTTTTCACGCACCTATAGCAGAAGGAAATGAACCCGACTTAAGCGTTCTGGTTCATGTGCGAGATCAACAGACGGTGGCAAATGTTCTTAGTCAAAGGGCCATGTGACAGTATTGTTGCTATTTTTCTCTGCTCACTATTTGCTATTTTCTATGTACCCATATTGTTCCTATATTTCCTGTGTACCCATATTGTTGCTATTTCCTGTGTACCCATATTGTTGCTATTTCCTGTGTACCCATATTGTTGCTATTTCCTGTGTACCCATATTGTTGCTATATTTCCTGTGTACCCATATTGTTACTATTTCCTGTGTACCCATATTGTTGCTATGTTTCCTGTGTACCCATATTGTTGCTATAGTGCATTTTGATTTAGCAAATACAATGAGTCCCACTTTAGTTAGCTCTCCGTCAGTTGTATTATATACCCATGCTTGATGCTTTGATGTCTATAAATAATTAATTAAATAATATAATTCACAGAGGCTTGAGAGGATGCTGTGGACAAGTACTCAGTATGCATGCAAACTATGAATAATTTAATGAATTTTAAATTGGACAGATTTTTTAATTAGGCTTTCGGCCTTGTATTGCAGTCAAACAGCAAATATAAATTCCCATAGGATAATACATAATGCATGGCACATTTATACAGATGCATAGTGTAGTATTAGTTGAAATATAGATGTAAGCAGATTATCACAAAACTTGATGGACATGGCCAGGT
>CAXHTE010000050.1:27500-63000 GCA_964019415.1 Ianthella basta
TTTAACACTTTTAAATGAGGCAGAATTTTTAATTAGGTCTTCGTTCTTCTACAAGCAGCCCGCTAAATCCTAATATAAATGTTCATAGCATAACACTTAATGTATGGTGCATTTATATTGATGCCTAGTAGTATCTTGTATATGAATGCAACTGGGCTCGTTGAGACGTGAAACTTGGTGGACACATCCAAGTGGTCCACCTTCCTATGTTATTAGCGGGATTTCTTAATTAGTCTCAAAATGGCCGACATATGTGAGGTGTATGATGTATTCAACCAGCCCGGCCCGCTCAGTCATGACACTTAATGGACCTAGCCAGATAATCCAACTGTTCATGTCATTAGCAGGATTTCTTAATTAGTTGCAAAATGGCCGAGAAAAATGAGGTTCATTGCATATCTTAACGACCCAGCCCTGCTAAGTCATGATACTAAGTGGATGAAGTTAGATGACCAATTTCCTCATGTCATTAGCAGTATTGCTTAATTAGTCATAAAATGGAGGCGATGTTTTGAACAATCACATTTTGACACCAATTTGTAGGCATTTGCCGCTATGCTGGAGCAGAGCAGCACCAACATGTACACTTGCTCACAACTATCCAGCCACAATATCCAGCTACTCACCACCACATAGATAAATACAACCGCCATCATCACCACCACAGCGGAAGTTGCAATGAGCACACCAGTATAATATTATGTGCCAGAGCTGCAAGGAAACAGACCACCACATCAGGTGCTGCTACCACATACTACTACCACCACCACCACACAGTGCAAGTTACAATATTACAGCCACCACATGCATTCCTAGATGAAAATGACCACCACCACCACCACATGGTGCCAGTACAATGCATGCATTCAGTATATGCGCCATTGCTCTAGAAAAAACACCACCACCACCACCACACAGTGCAAGTTACAATATCGCAGCCACCACCACCTGTGCCAGTAGAGTATCTGTGCTAGTTGGTCATAGAAAAAGACCACCACCAGTGCAAGTTACAGTAGCCACCACCACATGTGTCAGTAGAGTATCTGCGCTAGCTGGTCATAGAAAAAGACCACCAGTGCAAGTTACAGTAGCCACCACCACATGTGCCAGTAGAATATCTGCGCTAGTTGGTAATTGAAAAAGACCACCAGTGCAAGTTACAGTGGCTCCGGGCCAGCACATGCAAGTTACAGCTGGTCAGAACCTGCACTGCTGCCATTGTAATGCACGCTGCAGCAAGCAATTGTAACTTGCCTAAGGGCATGCCATTGAATTTCTTCCCATGCACCCTCAATTCAATGGCATGCCCTTAGGCAAGCTTACAATTGCTTGCTGCAGCGTGCATTACAATGGCAGCAGTGCAGGTTCTGACCAGCTGTAACTTGCATGTGCTGGCCCGGAGCCACTGTAACTTGCACTGGTGGTCTTTTTCAATTACCAACTAGCGCAGATATTCTACTGGCACATGTGGTGGTGGCTACTGTAACTTGCACTGGTGGTCTTTTTCTATGACCAGCTAGCGCAGATACTCTACTGACACATGTGGTGGTGGCTACTGTAACTTGCACTGGTGGTGGTCTTTTTCTATGACCAACTAGCACAGATACTCTACTGGCACAGGTGGTGGTGGCTGCGATATTGTAACTTGCACTGTGTGGTGGTAATATAATATAATATATACAGTGCAAGTTACAATATACACCACTAATCTAAAGTAAATAATATAATATAATATAATATAATATAATATAATATAATATAATATAATATAATATAATATAATATAATATAATATAATATAATATAATATAATATAATATAATATAATATAATATAATATAATATAATATAATATAATATAATATAATATAATATAATATAATATAATATAATTCCCGGGTGGTTTGGCAGCCCTCATGAACATGTGCTAGGTATGGCTTTGAAGTATGGGAGATTTTAACACTTTTAAATGAGACGGAATTTTTAATTAGGTCTTCGTTCTTCTACAAGCAGCCCACAAAATGCTTATATAAATGCACATAGGAGAACACTTAATGTATGGTGCATTTATATTGATGCATAGTGGTATCTTGTATATTAATGCAACTCGGCTCGTTGAGACATGAAACTTGGTGGACACGTCCAAGTGGTCCACCTTCCTATGTTATTAGTGGGATTTCTTAATTAGTCTCAAAATGGCCGACATATGTGAGGTGTATGATTTATACAACCAGCCAGGCCCGCTCAGTCATGACACTGAGTGAACCTAGCCAGATAATCCGACTGTTCATGTCATTAACAGGATTTCTTAATTAGTCGCAAAATGGCCGAGAAAAGTGAAGTTCATTGCATATCCCACCAACCCAGCCCCACTAAGTAGTGATACTAAGTGGACATAGTTAGATGGTCCATTTGCTCATGTCATTAGCAGGATTGCTTAATTAGTCGCAAAATGGAGGCGACCTTTTGAACAATCACATTTTGACACCAATTTGTAGGCATTTGCCGCTATGCTGGAGCAGAGCAGCACCCACATATACACATGCTCACAACTATTCAGCCACAATATCCAGCTACTATACCACCACATATATAGATAAATACAACCACCATCACCACCACCACAGTGGAAGTTGCAATGAGTAGCATATTATGTGCTAGAGCTGCAAGAAAACAGACCACCACATCAGGCGCTGCTACCACATACTACTACCACCACCACACAGTGCAAGTTACAATATTACGGCCACCACATGCATTCCTAGATGGAAATGACTGCCACCACCACCGCCACTCAGTGCAAATTACAATGCATACATTCAGTATATGCACCATTGCTCTAGAAAAAAACACCACCGCCACCACCACCACACAGTGCAAGTTACAATATCACAGCCACCACCACCTGTGCCAGTAGAGTATCTGCGACAGTTGGTCATAGAAAAAGACCACCAGTGCAAGTTACACTAGCCACCACCACCTGTGCCAGTAGAGTATCTGCGCTAGTTGGTCATAGAAAAAGACCACCAGTGCAAGTTACAGTAGCCACCACCACATGTGCCAGTAGAGTATCTGCGCTAGTTGGTCATAGAAAAAGACCACCAGTGCAAGTTACAGTGGCTCCAGGCCAGCACATGCACGCACCATTCGCACCACCACATGTGCCAGAAAGTGAATGCGCTCAATGGCTGAAGAAAAAGACCACCAGCGCAAGTTACAGCCGGGCAGTACCTGCACCGCCGCCATTGGAGTGCACGCTGCAGCAAGCAATTGTAACTTGCCTAAGGGCATGCCATTGAATTTCTTCCCATGCACTCTCAATTCAATGGCATGCCCTTAGGCAAGCTTACATTTGCTTGCTGCAGCGTGCACTCCAATGGCGGCGGTGCAGGTACTGCCCGGCTGTAACTTGCGCTGGTGGTCTTTTTCTTCAGCCATTGAGCGCATTCACTTTCTGGCACATGTGGTGGTGCGAATGGTGCGTGCATGTGCTGGCCTGGAGCCACTGTAACTAATATAATATAATATAATATAATATAATATAATATAATTCCCGGGGGGTTAGGCACCCCTCACGAACATGTGATAGGTGTGCTTTTGAAGTATGGGAGATTTTAAGACTTTTAAATGAGGCAGAATTTTTAATTAGGCCTTCGTTCTTCTACAAGCAGCCCGCTAAATCCTAATATAAATGTGCATAGCATAATACTTAATGTATGGTGCATTTATATTGATGCATAGTGGTATCTTGTATATGAATGCAACTGAGCTCGTTGAGACGTGAAACTTGGTGGACACATCCAAGTGGTCCACCTTCCTATGTTATTAGCGGGATTTCTTAATTAGTCTCAAAATGGCCGACATATGTGAGGTGTATGATGTATTCAACCAGCCCAGCCCGCTCAGTCATGACACTTGATGGACCTAGCCAGATAATCCAACTGTTCATGTCATTAGCAGGATTTCTTAATTAGACGCAAAATGGCCGAGAAAAATGAGGTTTATTGCATATCTTACCGACCCAGCCCTGATAAGTCCAGATACTAAGGGGATGCAGTTAGATGACCAATTTCCTCATGTCATTAGCAGTATTGCTTAATTAGTCGCAAAATGGAGGTGATGTTTTGAACAATCACATTTTGACACCAATTTGTAGGCATTAGCCGCTATGCCGGAGCGGAGCAGCACCAACATGTACACTTGCTCACAACTATCCAGTCACAATATCCAGCTACTACACCACCACATAGATAAATACAACCGCCATCACCACCACCACAGTGGAAGTTGCAATGAGCACACCAGTATAATATTATGTGCTAGAGCTGCAAGAAAACAGACCACCACATCAGGCGCTGCTACCACATACTACTACCACCACCACCACACAGTGCAAGTTACAATATTACGGCCACCACATGCATTCCTAGATGAAAATGACCACCACCACCACCACCACATGGTGCCAGTACAATGCATGCATTCAGTATATGCGCCATTGCTCTAGAAAAAACACCACCACTACCACCACACAGTGCAAGTTACAATATCGCAGCCACCACCACCTGTGCCAGTAGAGTATCTGTGCTAGTTGGTCATAGAAAAAAGCACCACCAGTGCAAGTTACAGTAGCCACCACCACATGTGTCAGTAGAGTATCTGCACTAGTTGGTCATAGAAAAAGACCACCAGTACAAGTTACAGTGGCACCAGCACCATTCGCCCCACCACATGTGCCAGAAAGTAAATGCGCTCAATGGCTGAAGAAAAAGACCACCATCGCAAGTTACAGCCAGTCAGAACCTGCACCGCCGCCATTGGAGTGCACGCTGCAGCAAGCAAATGTAACTTGCCTAAGGGCATGCCATTGAATTTCTTTCCATGCACCCTCAATTCAATGGCATGCCCTTAGGCAAGCTTACATTTGCTTGCTGCAGCGTGCACTCCAATGGCGGCGGTGCAGGTTCTGACTGGCTGTAACTTGCGATGGTGGTCTTTTTCTTCAGCCATTGAGCGCATTTACTTTCTGGCACATGTGGTGGTGCGAATGGTGCTGGTGCCACTGTAACTTGTACTGGTGGTCTTTTTCTATGACCAGCTAGCGCAGATACTCTACTGACACATGTGGTGGTGGCTACTGTAACTTGCACTGGTGGTGCTTTTTTCTATGACCAACTAGCACAGATACTCTACTGGCACAGGTGGTGGTGGCTGCGATATTGTAACTTGCACTGTGTGGTGGTAGTGGTGGTGTTTTTTCTATATATATATATATATATATTCTGTCATTTTGCAAATGGCGGCACTCACGCCAATCTTTACAAAGGTTTAAATCATCTCTAATGTCGTTTCGCCGTCTCTCAATCGAACGAAATGTGTTTAGGAAGATGTGTTGATAGAGTGATACTCGTTAAAAGCCTAACGAAAGACTCTTCTGCGAGATACGGCTCCAATTATCACTGACGGACATTGTAAAATGGCCGCGCTCGACGCTCTCTGTTTGCTAGGCTTATAATCATCTTTCTTCGCACTTCGCCGTGTACCCAAGGAACGCAAAGTCTTTCTAGAACATGTTTAAGTAATAGTATTGTATTAGAAAGCTTACCTAACTCTTCTTCTGCGAGGTACAGCCCCAAATGCAACAGAAGTCGAACGACCCGTTGGCCAATGTGAGACATATTGAATCATGGCATTACCAGTTAGGGTAGCCTTTTTACCCAGCACACTCCTCCTCCAGGCACAAAGCAACATGTACATACTCATTCAAAATGTTATGTAGATCAAAAAGCATCAGCAAAGCATTTTGACAGTTTCGTAGGGGTGCTTTCACTGGATGACTTCCTGGTCTGGAGACTTGAAACTCTTGCAACCCCAGTCTATGGCATCGAGATGTATCTTTCACACCAGCAGCAATGCTGCATACCCAACTATCTGAACTATTGAACATACACAGGGAAGTTGTTAGCAAGTAGTTTGAGTTCAGGGGCGTCCCGGCGCCCCATGGTTTTTTTTAACTCGAAATACTTGTTTACTTGAAGAACTGCCACTGAAAGCAAAAAGGTATATCTTGATTGTGATAGCTATAGCTAGCTAGTCCATGGCCCATCCCTTTCCTCTATTTCTGCTATTGCACAATAGCCAACTGGAAATGGGCTGGCTACAGATGACTACATGACCTCATGCATCTAAATGATCTTGATATTACAATTTTTGTTTGCCTATATTGTTTTCACTTTTAGGTTTTCGTATGGCTTCATGTTCGTAATGGAGTATGTCAGTATATATCGGGCAATTCAAGATGGCGGCGCTCGAGGTCTATGCTTTACAAGACTCGCAATCATCTATGTTCGCATTTCGCCGACCATCTATCAAACGAAACTAGGACATAAGTATGTGGTTACACGGTAATATTAGCAAGAAGCCTATTGAAAGACTCTCCTGTGAGATATAGCTCCAAATATCACGAAGACCGAGCGACGGGCATTTTAAAATGGCGGCGCTCTGAGACGAGTCGCTATTGACTTACTAGATTTCAACTTCCTCTCTTGCCTAGTACTTTAGTTGCTTGAAGGGAGATTTGAACCATTTGTTGCGCAATATAAAATGGCTGGAAGTGGGTCTGGGCTATGTCAGACTAGGGGCGCCCCGGCGCCCCACGAGTTTTTAACTCGAAATACTTGTTCATAATATAGTGTTGATCATATGCATGGCTATGACTCCAGCCAACGGGATGCTTCAAAGCGGCCGGGTCACATGATCTCTTATTCAGAACACAATTGTGTAACTATATGTATTATACTCCTTACATTTTATTAACTTGTTTCCTATGGATACAAGATTGAATGTGTGCAACGTTATGCTGTAATCTACTTCAATACTTATTACATGTTGTTCACATTGCTGACCAGACATGCAGAGTGCTCTCTCAAATTTGCTGATCCATGGCCGGCCACTTAACAAAGCTTGCTACTATGACTATTAGCTACCGGCTCTTCTGGTAATTAAAAGTGGGTTCTGTTCAGCTGTGTTCAATGTTAGTTCCTTCTTTCTGTTATCATCCACAAATAATATTGTGTTGAATGTAGATTCATTTTGATGCCTTCAGTAAAACAAGTATTTGAGTTAAAAATTTTGTGGGCTGCTGTCCCAACTTGAAATACTTACTCCCTTAGGTTGCTGCTGTGTATTGTCACTGATTTTGCATAATTGACATGAACATACATACTTGTGCACTCACAATTTGTACACACAAATGAGCCCTAGTATACGTAATTGAAGTGGACATGAATAGACTCATACGTACATAATATGACACATGCGTACAACAGTGCAGCACACAACACATACCTAATACTTGTACAGTTTGTGCGTTTTCAAATTACCACCCACCCATGCACACCAACACCCACCCACGTTCACACACACAAGAGAAACATACATGTACGTACATGTACTAGTTATCACATGGCCCCTCGGGTGTTTGCTAATTTATCGCACTCGGGCGCTTCACGGCCCCATGTGAAAAATTAGCGAACGCCCTCGTGGCCATGTGATAACTGGCTTTTTACAGTTCGAACAGAAACAAATTGCGCTTGAATTCCCATTCCGTCGACTCATTTTACCGAACGAACTAGACTAATTACTATAGAAACCAGAGAACACGCTCTTCTTGACGAAGAAAGGTGAAGGACTAAGCGTAGTGAGGGTAAAGGCTGTCAGCGGCCTCTCCTTCCGGATAAGGCAACGGCGGTGTTCGAGTCGGCGCTATGGCAGATGATTTGAAGACCTGCTAACGGCGTATGAACTCAGAGCTTCTCTGCAGAATGCAGACTGCATGGAATTGGAAGGTCTGTAGTGCTTGGAGAGTGAAGGGAACTTCTTACACACTAAAATCCCATTCACAGAACTCTAAAGATATATTGCATGCACAATTCCAAGTCTCTGCCATCAAACATGCATGCACGTGCAGTGCTGTGCTAGCATTTTTGGGGATGACCATTTCTAAGTGTCATGCACTCATCATTGAGGAGCCAAAGTTCATGTGAAAGTTCACAAGGTGTTGAATATCAAAGGGATTTTGCTAAAACAGCAGACAAAACGTTTACATAAAGCTAGAAAATGATTGGATATGTCAATAAGAGCCCCTTTCAAAGCAGTGCGTTATAAAACAAACAATGCGTTATACGTTTCCAAATTAGGCAACTGTGCGTTATCCAGTGCATTTGCCAAAATAACGCACAGAACGTTGTTTCCTCTCATGTATGGCTTTATCATGTAACAAGCATGCTAAAAGACATTCATGAGAGGGAGGGCGGGCACACAGAGAGCTACAACTGCTTTACAGCACAACCCCAGTCATCAAAGCGGCTAGGGTTCTGCTGTGGTAGAATGCAGTTCACTCTACCACACTACACATACCCATCTGGAGGAAATTAAGAAAGCACCAAATGTTGGTGATGGTCATGTGATGATCATGTGAACCTGCTTAGCAAGATTCAGCTAGTAGCTATTGGTACAGTGGATTCATGCAATCTTGCAACAGATTCCAAACTGTACGTGGGTAGTTGTTACCTCGCTATAGGTTACACCGAAGCTGTACACAACTATGATGTCACACAGTCCATATCCTAGATGACTGCCTGAGGGCTTGGAACCTGTTGCAAGAATGGGGAAATCCTCTGTACATGCATACAAAACCTGTAAAATGCTAATATGCAATGTTTGTGTACAATGAGCAAAACTTACGTATAATGTACAAAATTATATTATGCATTGTACACTGGTCAGACTTCACTAGGATTATATAATATTATACCATACCGAGCTAGCTGCTTCATGGAATGTAGAAGCTATAATACGACCCAGGCAATATTATACAGTCATGCAGTTTTGGGTAGTACCACATAGCACTACAGTATACCTATTTTAAGCACGCCTATAGTACTTCCTTGTTGTTTGTATCCTGTTGTTCATTTTGCAATCATAACATTTATATAGATTCAAATTCATTCAAATTTAATTCTTAATGGATTGCATGGCTGTTGCAGCATTGGAGGAAGAGAAGAAGGCCAAATACCTTAACTTGGCACAAACACGCCACTTTGTTGAGGTTGTTGTAGAGACAATTGGTGCCATGGGGACTGATGCCCTGGACTTCCTTGCAGACATTGGAAGCCAAGTCAGGGCAGTATCTAATGAAGTGCAGTCATGCTCTTTCATCAGCAAGTCTTAGTGGCCTTGCAGTTGCAGTGAGGCAATGCTGCCTCAGCTATATAGGGTAACTCCTTAGTTTAGGTAATTTGGTAATTAGGTACTTTCCATTATTTCTATTTCTAGTATTTTGCTGTTAATTTAATGTAACTAAGTAGTAATGGTTGACTTTACTGTATAACCTTTATTGACATTTTGCACTTATCTTTCTGTTCTTATGTACTTGAGATTTGTATGACATGCAAGTATGCTGATTTCTATAGATGTGCAGGCATGTAATCATGCATGTGGTATAATGTCAGTTGTAAATGCAGATTAATCATGTTTACATTAATTAATATCATTTATGCAGGTCACTATACATGTACATGAGGCTGTTATAATAATATATAAATTAATGCATCTTCTTAATTATACGTAATTGACATATAATTATTGTACAACCTCTAGAGTCGATCATGCATTAATTTCTAGATCTGCATGTACATGTTAGCTTCCTTCCAGGAATTATAACTCATGCCATATAATTAGTATATGTACACAACTGATGCAATACCAAGGTATACTTGCTAATTGGTCCCAGCGCTAGCTGTCTGATCACGTGTACATCATAATTACTAGACAAATGCAAGGCATTGTGGGGGCGAGCGGGAGTTTATTTTGTTTATGTCCTCAATGGTTTTATTTTTTCTTATTATCAAGAACATACATGCACACATGCGTACAATTGCAATCAGGATTTAGTTAGAAATTAGATGTAGTGCATGCTGTCATAATAATATTGCCTGCAGGCAGATGGGTGGGGTCTGGGTATGACGGAGACTTCAGCTGATTTCAGAATGGTTGGCCAAAATGGCAAATGGCAGAACGGCCAAATGGCGTGACGTCACTAGTAGTTTTGCTGCTTGCTATTACGTCACACCTATATTGTTTAGTAGTGCCATTTGCTGTGACATCATGTCATTTGCCATTTGCCATGTTGGCCAGTCATTCTGAAATCAACTGTACATCTGAACAGCCAGGAACTGGCAGCTGCGGTGTGCTAAATATTGCCCAATCCCATAATATAGCCAGCAAGAGTAAGAGAACTTAGCTATAAAAGCAACAGCACACCTCCCACCTGGCCCATACAGTCCTTGTATGGCTAAACCGGCCAGTTCACCTTCACTATCTTGACGGTCACCTGTCCAGCAGAAGAGTACACTAAAAGCCGGCACCAGAGACTGCATGCGTAATTGCACCAGCGCAAGAGACAAAAGTACACCAGGCGGCTGTAGCAAACAAACGTAAGAGACCTTAACTACGTACCAACTAGAGACTGCGTAATATATAGCAATGGCGCAGGAGTCAAAAGTAGCCCGTCACAGAGGCGGCTGTAGCAAGCAAGCGTAAGAGACCTTACTTACGCACCAAAGATGGTAAACTATTGCGCAAACGCGCGACAACCTCCAAACTATTGCGCAATGCAGCGAACGTTCCAAATCACGGCTGTTTCGACAATATAAAATGTGGCAACTTAGTTTTGATTTGGAAACCGACCACGCGGCAGCGAGATTTCCCTCGCATAGAGGTTACTACGCATACAGCCCATTTCTCCTTGGCTGTGGTCCACATCACCAGAGACACGTCACAGAACAGTGTGCTTGATAGTAAGTAAGGTAATTTGGGCTTTAGATTTGATTCGATGGCTTTCGTTCGTAAGATTAAGATCAGGGACACAAAATGATTTACTTTCAACTGCTTATAGCACGCCTCTCGAAGTTTTCCTGGAATAACGACTAACATGTGAAGATAGCCCAGCCATCGTACAACATGGTACCGGAGCGACTGTTCTTTTTTTTTTTAAGTGGCGTGACTAGCCTGTTAGTAATGTAAATAGAGTTGTAATGAAATGGAAAACAGTTAATAGTTGGTTAACTGATCATGCATGGCTGGGAACTCGACCCTCCCCAGCTGCAAGTTCGATGTCAGATTCCATTGTTGGCCTGATTGGTCGGTGCCTGGCGGAACGCGCACCGCGAACACATTGGATCGCTGAACGAATCAGCGAGAAGTTCAGCCTGCATCGCAGCCATCCTAAGGTCCTGGAGTAGGGCTGCCCCCTCTTTTCTGCCAGGAGGGATGCCATTCTCCTGTAGGTGATGGTTGCGGCTGGGCCCATGCCACCTGTAGCAGAGAGGACCAGTGGGGTAAAGGACCCGTGCTCCACTTCGATGGTCCTTTGCTCGTATGCCCGTCTCTTCTCTCTCTCGTTACGCCTGTACGAGCCTGTACATATTGTGCCAATATGTTAATAGAATGCGATTTAGCATAATATTATGTCAATGGTGTGTACAAATATGCATGCATATTCACATGTACAACCACATAATTATGTAGTATAATGTTCGGGTATATTAGTCTAATGACATACAAAAACTGCCTATCATTTGCCAACTGCAGCCTTTTCATCAAACCTACACCTGACAACATATAGATCAATGTAAGGCATGAATAGTATATATTATATATGCAACAGGATGAATAAAATGTATAGCATCGATCATCGCAATACATATATTATATGAAGTCCATGCCATGTGACAGAATTTCAATTTTGAAGTGTATAATAATATGTGACATGCATGTCCATACACATAGAAGATCTTCCCATGCATATTCAAATTCTATGACAGCTATCAAGTAGGCCTGCCTGATTGAATGCAAATGCAAATGGCAGAACATGCTACATTACAAGCGCGTATTTCGCCAAAAGTTTAGCGCGCAGCAGAACAGGCTCTGTATCACCTAGTTCTACAGTCCTGTGGCTATCACACAAGACATAGCTCACTGTCGGGAAAATCTGCAGAACTACGCTACGAGCAATTTACTAACGCGACCAATAGTCGATATTTTCACACTGGGAAAGAGTAATCCACAAGTTTGAAGGCAAATACCGCTTACTTTTGGTCATCTCTATCCATGCAAAGGGTTTCACTTTCCTTGCATGAGTTTTCGTGCAGTAAAGGGTAGAGATTCCTTTGCATAGCTTCCCTCGAGAAAAACTCGTGCGCGCCCTTCTGGTTTCCAAACCAAACCTCTGCCGCCATTTTTATATGCGAAACAGCCGTGTATCACGGCTGTTTCGAGTTAGCAACTTAGTTTTTACGTGGAAACTGGGAACCGGAACCGGACTGGCCGATGGAAGGAAGGGACTAAGGCGTTTCTAGCCTTTTCCCTCTCGATTGCAGGCAAAATTGCCACAAATTTTTAATAGAACAGTGGAATTGGTAGTGGGCAATGTGCATTTTAGGTTAAAAGCTTTGATTATGCCTTACATTGCGTACGATTTTGGCATACACTTGTTTCGGTTAACTGCTTGTAGCGCGTCTCTCGAAGTTTTCCTGGCATAATGATTAACATGCAAAGATAGTCCATCCATCGTACAACATCGTACTGGTGTGACTTTTCTGCTGCCTTTTTCCTGCCACCCACTTTAAGAGCAAATATTCTATGTCAATGTATTGTATACCGCATACACCGTGGTCTGCGCGGTACTAGTTACCATTGAGCTCAAATACTGCCACAGCAGTTCAGAATGCCTATGGAATCATCCCGAACGAGCAGTATCCAGCACTGCAGCGTTGCACTGAAGAAACCGTTTAGTGTATAGCGAGAAATTGCTGTATAATTTACGTACGTGTCGTCGTACAATTTCCCGTGAGCTCAGATAATGCCGTAGCACTTCAGAATGCAAGCTGCTGCTCCTTTGGGACAACTAGATAGTCATTCTGAACTGCTGTGGCATTGTTAGAGCTCACCGGGAAGTTGTGCTGCGCAGTCCAGGGCGTACGCGCAGTATAGCATATTTGTTTCTAAAGCGGGTGGTAGGAAAAAAGGCAGCAGAACAGTTGCTCCGGTACGATGCTGTACGATGGCTGGGCTATCTCCACATGTTAGTCATTATTCCAGGAAAACTTCGAGAGGCGAGCAACAAGCAGTTGAACGTAAATCAGTTTGTGTCCCTGATGTTACGAACGAAAGCCATTAAAACGATCCTAAAGCCCAAATCACCTTATTTACTGTCAAGCACACCGTTCTGTGACGTGTCACTGGTGATTTGGACTACAACCAAGGAGAAATGTGCTGTATACGCAGTAACCTCTAGCTCTATGCGAGGGAAATCTCGCTGCCGCGAGGTAGGTTTCCAAACCAAAACTAAGTACCAAAAACTATTGCGCAATCGCGACGTATCAAACTTCCGGTTTTCGCACCACCCAGATGAGAGGGGCTTCGCTTCGCTCGCCCCAATTATGTTACCCTGAAACAGTATTCATTTCAAAAAATTATGCATGTAACAAATGAATAGCTTCATGCATTGCTTGAATGCACAGTGATAAACAAGTCTAATAATACTTTCAAGTACCTGGGAAAGTTACAGAGAAAAAGCCTGTTGCATATACTGTACCAAAAGTTAAACTAAGACAAAAGTCAGTGATACTAGTAGTTATACTAGTAGCGGATAACTTCCACGCACTACATACACGAACATGAGTAGTATAATAAAGCACATAATGTGTCTGTTCCTCAATGATCCTGATCATTCTTCTTTCCTTTAAATTAAAGGCCCTGCAGAAGTCAAGCAATTGTACATTAGTGCAAATTCGGCTGAAGCAAGTTGGCAAAGGTACATAAGCATACTTGTTGAGGAGCTGCTAAGCTCACTGCCACGAGAAGAACTGGAAGAAGGCTGTAAAAAGCAGGGAGAAGGGAATTAAACTATCTGATTGTATTATAGTGACAATGTGGTAAATCAAATAATACTTCTATTTACAGATCATCTCTTAGTAATATACTTCTATCTCCTTACCATTCTACAAGGCATGGCATCTGGTGATTCCTTGTTTAGCTCCGGTACTTTTTGTGCATTTGGCTGTCCCGTTACATTCTCACAAAGCATGTCTTGTTTATCGACAAAGTTGACCCCAACTGCAAAGAAAATTGGATTATATCCATAAGACTTTCTGCTCATATGTAACAGTTAACTGCTGACCAAGAGGTGTAAATGGGATTTACATCATGAAGCTTGAAGGCACCAAGTGCTCGAGTGATATGAGTGGTCTAAATCACATAGACACTGATTTAGATCCCTACCGACTGGTGATAAACATGGGCCTCTGGGCAATGTCCACCATCTAGAATGTGCTTCTGTGGTTAGAATGGTCAAGCTTCTTGTTGCTTCTGTGCTGGCAAAGGCAGTTTTATGTCGACTCCTGTCCATGCAGGCTCACGCTCCATTCTAGTATACCTATGTTGTATTTAGTGTTGTAAGCAGCCTTGTAACTAATTATGGTTACTTACCTTTTGTGGTGCCTGTTGTAAGTTGATTGTGTCTATAGTTAGGATTACGTGTTTCTTACGCGTGCGTAGTGTGACCCTCGTGCTTTTTGCTGGGTGTTGTAACCTTTCAGTTGGTTAGTCCTTTTTCCTGTTCTTGCTGGTTGCCTTGTAGTGTTGTCATTCATTGATTGGTTGTGTTTGCACGGTTCCCAGTGTCGTGGTCGACTATCGCGCGCGGAATTACCTCGGTTACCACAATTGGCGACGAAGGTACATCGGAGGTAGCTATGTCGACACACGGGAGTATCGGGCCCTTCGTGGTGGGGCGAGAAGATTGGGTATCTTACACTGAGAGACTGGAGCAGTACTTCGCTGCTAATGATGTGGAAGACGCAGTCAAGCAGCGAGCGATCCTTCTCAGTTCGTGCGGAGCGGACACATACCAAGTTATACGCAACGTGGTCGCGCCAGGGAAGCCGACCGACAAGACGTTTTCGGAGCTGGTGGAGCTGGTGACGGCTTACTACTGCCCGAAACCTTCAGTCATCGCACAACGCTACGCGTTTCACCAGAGGAGCCAGAAAGAGGGCGAAGCAACAGCTGAGTTCGTTGCAGAACTGCGTAAGTTATCCGAACATTGCAAGTTTGAAGGGTCTTTGGATGATATGATGCGTGACCGATTAGTTTGTGGGTTGAGGGATGGCAGATTACAGCGGCGGTTGTTAGCTGAAACGGACCTGACATTCAAAAAGGCGTTCCAGATGTGCCAAGCCACAGAGCTTGCGGAAAAGAATGCACAGGAGCTTCAGATGGGGCCGAAGAGCAGTCAAAAGGTGGGTGGTGCCAATGTGATGGCCCTGCACGCTGATGTAGCAGGTAGGAGGCACCCAACCCCCCAAGAGTGTTACCACTGCAAGAGTACCCAGCACCTTGCCAAAGAGTGCCGGTTCAAGGCAGCTAACTGTCATGCCTGTGGAAAACAGGGTCATATCGCCAAGGCCTGTCGGAGCAAAGTGAAGAACCTGAGCAAGACGAAGGGTGGTAAGAAGCACTCCCAGGGGTCATCCCAGCATGCTCATCAGTTGTCTGTAGAGGACAGCCAAGGAGAAGAGGAGTCATATGCACTTTTCAAGTTATCTTCACCGAGAGCAGAACCGATCCATGTTACCATGACCATGGATGAGGCGGAGGTTACGATGGAGGTAGACACCGGAGCATCTATCTCTGTGATGAGTGAGCACACCTTTCGGGACACATGGAAAAGAAATGGCCCTCAACTGCAAACCTCCACAGTACGGGTGAAGACCTACTCAGGTGAAGCCCTTGAGGTCCTTGGCTCCATTGTGGTAGACGTATTGTACGAGGGACAAAGAGAATCACTCCAGCTTCAGATCGTTGCGGGAGATGGTCCTACCTTGTTGGGACGTGATTGGTTGCTGAAGTTAAGGCTGAATTGGCCTGCCATTTGTCACATATCAGACCTCCAGACCTTAGAGAGAGTGTTGGACAGGCATAATGCGGTGTTCAAGGATGAACTTGGCAAAGTCGAGGGAATGACAGCCAAGATCCACATAGACCCACAAGCATCGCCACGTTTCTGTAAGCCGCGAACGGTCCCCTATGCCCTGCGGGGTAGAGTGGAGCAGGAGCTGGACCGTCTTGAGAGGGATGGCATCATCACGCCAGTAGAGTTCTCAGAGTGGGCGGCGCCAATTGTGCCGGTGGTCAAAACAGATGGCTCCATTCGCATTTGTGGTGATTACAAGGTCACCGTGAATCAGGCAGCCAAAGTGGACACATACCCCCTACCTCGGGTAGAAGAATTGTTTGCCTCTCTAGCTGGTGGGGAAAAATTCACAACCTTGGATTTGGCCCATGCGTACGAGCAGATTACCCTGGAGGAGGAATCAAAGAAGTTTGTCTGTATCAACACACATAAGGGCTTGTATGCCTACAACCGTTTACCTTTCGGGGTAGCATCCGCTCCTTCAATCTTTCAACGCACTATGGAAGGCATCTTGCAGGGGATTGACCATGTCTCCATTTACATCGACGACATTCTGATCACGGGACGGTCAGAGAGAGAACACTTGCAGCGACTGGATGAGGTTCTGACACGTCTCGAGACAGCTGGCATGAGACTGCGCAAGAGCAAGTGTGCATTCATGCAATCAGCTGTGGATTATCTGGGTCATCGCATTGCAGGGGATGGTCTTCACCCCACTCCAGACAAGATTAGGGCAATCACGGAAGCTCCAGCACCCACCAATGTGCAGCAGCTGAGAGCTTTTCTTGGTCTCGTCAATTACTATGCCAAGTTCCTCCCTAACCTCTCCAGTGTGCTAGCCCCTCTATACCGGTTGTTGCAGAAAGACAGCAAGTGGTCATGGGGTCGTGTGGAAGACAGCGCATTCCAAGAGGCGAAGTCGGGGTTGACATCATCCAGTGTGCTAACCCATTATGATCCCTCGAAGGAGCTATTCCTGGATTGTGACGCATCTCCATATGGAGTCGGTGCAGTCTTGTCACACAGGATGGAAGACGGATCCAGGAAACCCATTGCCTATGCCAGCAGGTCCTTGAATCCAGCTGAGAAGAGGTATTCCCAGCTTGACAAGGAAGGATTGGCAATCGTGTTTGGTGTCAAGAAGTTTCATTACTATCTGTATGGTAGGAAGTTCACGATCCACTCGGATCACAAACCACTGCAACATCTCTTTTCGGAGTCACGTCCAATTCCTCAGTTGGCTTCAGCACGAATTCAACGCTGGGCATTGACACTCAACGCATATGACTATACCATTGTGTACCGCCCAGGCACTGAGATGGCAAATGCTGATTCGCTCAGTCGACTGCCACTACCAGATACACCTGTCTCAGTACCCCTACCAGGGGAAACCATTCTCCTCATGGAGACCTTGCACACCTCTCCCATTTCTTCTGAGCAGCTCAAGAATTGGAGCGCTCGTGACCCAGTTCTCTCACGTGTTCTGGAAACAGTGAGGATGGGGTGGCAACACTTAGAGGGTGTGGAGTTCAAGCATTACAACTCAAGAGGAGAGGAATTGTCAGTACAAGATGGTTGCTTGCTGTGGGGAAATCGTTTGGTGATTCCAGAGACAGCAAGACAGCGGGTGTTGGATGAGCTACATGCTGGACATCCGGGTGTTAGTCGGATGAAGTCTATTGCCCGTAGTGTAGTTTGGTGGCCAGGCATTGATGCAGAGATAGTGACCAAAGTGCAGGGTTGTTCTGAATGTCAGATGAATCAGAAGTCACCTGCCGCTGCACCAATGCATCCTTGGGAATGGCCATCTCGACCTTGGGTTCGCATACATGTTGACTATGCCGGACCCTTCCTGGGAAAAATGTTTTTGGTTGTTGTGGACGCCCATTCGAAGTGGATGGAGGTAGAAGTTGTGTCAGCAGCAACATCGGCCCATACCATTCAGAAGCTTTGGGCCATGTTTGCTACTCATGGTTTGCCTGAACTTTTGGTGTCCGATAATGGAACAGTGTTCACCAGTGCAGAGTTTCAGGAGTTCCTCAGTCTTAATGGTGTCCGACACCTAACCGCAGCTCCTTATCATCCATCATCTAATGGACTGGCAGAGAGAGCGGTCCAAACCTTCAAGGACAGTATGAAGAAGGTTTCAGATGATGTACAGAAGCAGCTCTCCCGTTTTTTGTTCTATTACAGATCAACTCCCCATACCACCACCGGTTTGACGCCAGCCGAAATGTTGATGGGTCGTCGTCTAAGAACTCATCTAGACGTGATGAGACCTGATATTGCTGCTCGTGTGCGTGCTAGGCAAGTACGTCAGAAAGCACAACATGATGCTCACACGAAAGAGAGATCTTTTTCAGAGGGAGAGTCGGTATTTGTGCGTAACTTTGCACCGGGACAGAAGTGGTTGGCCGGCACCATCGTTTCCATCAATGGTCAGTCACTCTTGATGGTGGAGTTGACTGATGGTAGAACAGTCCGTCGTCACGTGGATCATATTCAGTCTCGTTATGTTTCACCTTCCGTTGTCAGCAATGGTGATGAGTTGCTTGACCTTCCCATGCCCACTGACAGTTCAGCAGACGAAGAGCTTCCTGTTGAAACACCTGTGGCTGAAACAGTCCATGTGCCACGTCGGTCTACCAGGGATCGCAGACCACCTAACCGTTTCACCTTTGACACTGGGGTTAACTAAGTTTTGTCGTAGGGGGGAGGAGTGTTGTATTTAGTGTTGTAAGCAGCCTTGTAACTAATTATGGTTACTTACCTTTTGTGGTGCCTGTTGTAAGTTGATTGTGTCTATAGTTAGGATTACGTGTTTCTTACGCGTGCGTAGTGTGACCCTCGTGCTTTTTGCTGGGTGTTGTAACCTTTCAGTTGGTTAGTCCTTTTTCCTGTTCTTGCTGGTTGCCTTGTAGTGTTGTCATTCATTGATTGGTTGTGTTTGCACGGTTCCCAGTGTCGTGGTCGACTATCGTGTGCGGAATTACCTCGGTTACCACAACCTATTATGCCTATTTTGGCGGAATAGATGGCCTGGGAACCACTGATTGCGCATGTGACAGGAGTTTCCAGCAAAACAAGCTTCAGCTTTAGTTGCTTGCCTTCCCTGCCTTAATGAAGACCTAGGACATACATAGCTTTTACAAAGAGTGTAGCTTCTGGAAGCTTCCTCGTTAAGATAATACGCCATTCATTTGCACTTGTAGCAGATATATAGCAAGGCTGGGGTGGAATGGCCTAGCGTGCAATAGCAGAGCACTACTATTCTGGAATGTGACAGAGAGTCAGACTGCTTTACGTTATGCAATGGTCAGCGCACAACCTTACTGCAAGCCAGATCAGGTTCCGGTAAAGTCAGTGAGACTGCTCTCCTCCCATGGGGTAATTGTTTGAAATCCCTGGCATGGCAAATCAAAGCATCTTAGTGAACTGACTAACATCGGAAATTTCTACCCAAACTGGACTGGTTCTGACTATTCTCAGCGTTTCCCTGCTAGTCTTTTGATTCATCTGCTCAATCTCCACATAGATTTATGGAGGCATCTATTTTCAGAGCCACCTCCCCTGCAAATGTTTGGGGGGCACAGAACAGTAGTTCCCAGACTGTCGTTTCTGCTCATGCACCAATTAATGCAGACAGTCTGGGAACGAGGCTAACACACACTTTACCCACAACGAATGTCTATGGAATTTAGAATCACATGCCAAACAATTTGAATGATTCTATAAGATTTAGAATGATTTAGATGCACAATACCATGGCAATGGATCTTAGATTTGAATGTACACACTGTGCTTAATTGGATGTGCCAAAGACAGGTCTGTGTTGTAGTGTCTGTACCAGTTTAAAGGCATAATAATGGGACAAACACAATACATACAGGAATACCACAGGGCCACAACCTTTAGGGGGAAAATACTTTGGCAGATTGCTGAAATTTTGTCATTAATTTTAATGGTACGTAATTATGCTTAACGGCTGGGCCTTGCACCAATCACAGCAAAAGGGGAAATTGCAGAAATGAACTAGTTTCAGTTTAGCTACTGTACTGATTGAAGATACCTAACTAAATAATTCGCGAGATGATGGAATGCTTGGAAAAGCAGCTTGAAGAAGTACGTTTTCCCAGTATTCTTCAAGTCCAGTCACTTCACTGAGATCTCGTTCGCTTTGCGAGGCATTCTACTCTCCAGTAGGTACTAGTGTATAAAAATTCCTTTAGAATTAAAAGGGATTTAGGAATGGCCAGCAGAAAAAGCATAGAAACAAGCAACAGTAACTCAACATCATGGTGAACCACATTGCTGTGAAGTTCGTTCTGCATTCCTAATCCTTGTAGCTACATGGAACTAGCTAGCTAGACATTTGGGCCCATGTAGCTGTACAAAGAAATTAGGAATGAAAGAGAAAAACCATATGACGCTTTTCTCTTGCATGAACTCCAGGCTGTTGTCGTCAATACATCAAAAGAAGCCAATCCATGGCCTTTAATTCTTCTTTGCCATTGCCATTTGGTTAGTTTCACTGAAGCGCCCTAATACATTAACCCATTAGTCTCAAAGTTTAAATTGCGCGCCAGCTCCCGCTTCCAAAATTAAAATGGCTGCGCATACGAAGAAATTCACCATGCCGTGTTTCACGCTTTAAAGCCATTTCTTCACCCTAACGGCGACGTAGGAGGAATGCTCTGTTTCAAGAAGTAGTCCAGGACAGTCTACAGCATTCTCGGGCACAATCAGGACTCTTCGCATGCGTACGTGACTCCTGTGAGCAAGATTGCAAACATTCGCATTGCCCGACCCATTTCTCAGCCCCAAACCATGACGATGAACATTTGCTGCTTGATTCAGTATTACAGGAAGATGTGGAGTTCCTCTTACAGCAATTCATGCCAGCGCACGCGTATCAAAGCTTAAAGTACGAGCAAGAAACGTTGCGTATTAGCGCTCGCAAAATAAAGCAGTTCGCTTCGCGCAGCTTGCGTGATCAGGAAATGAGGTAGGTATGTGGGTAGGTAAGGAAGACTCTGTCTGATACTGCTGCAAGTCCTGTGAAAGAGACGCTGCTGTGGACTGCTTGTAGCCAGAGAAAAGCGACGTTTTCTGAGCCTAGTTTGCCATGACGCATATATGCGTCATTCGGGATTATCCGCAATCTAACAAATGATGCATATATCTGTCATTCGGGACTAATGGGTTAAGATAGGGATGCCATTTTGAACCGGGCACATTCCTAAATAGACATCACGAGCGTGACGTCTGATAGCTAGTTATAGCTATGGGCATGTAGCTAAAGTGCCCGTAGCTAGCTAACTTGGGTTTACCTGATGACAATCACAACAGTACTGCACTATTCACTGTGCTCAACCACAGATACTCAACCCTTTCTAAACCTCCTTCAGAAAAGTATATAGTACAAAGATGCAAGTGTTCACGATCGAGTTAGCTAGTCATCATCACCGATCACACAAGCTATCTTTGGATGACATCAGTTTGTGATGATATATATTCCTGTGCAGTGCAGTCTGCTTGGTGAACATGACTGCATACAGTTCAGATCACATGCATGTCGCAAAAAACTTTACTTAATGCAGATTGACAGATTGACTATAGTGTGGTATAGATATGTTAATTGATATAGCGAACACATATGGCATAGCTAGCTATATAGTGAAGCCTGTAGGACAGTCTTCTGTGGACCAGTTATATGCCTGTAATCAGCTGTAGATGGATGCATTGCAGTCTGTCTGAGATTTTGTGGCGTTTGTGTTATACTAGCTGGCTGCTTCACATCAGTTAGATGGCTGGCAATTAAATATGCAATTGCAAGGTAGATGACCCTGGACAGGAGGTCAGTCTCTCCTATTCTGCTAAGGTATGCAGATTATAAGGCCATCTTAGCCTGAAATTTGCAGAGAACCCATTGGTCATTTGCTCCCATGCATTCTGATCAGGTTTAGGTTGCATTCCTCCATCATCTCCCATTTCCTGAGGGCTTTTGGAGTGTTTGGGTTGGCTGAGGCCCTCCTGAAAATCACTGCTGCTTCCATTGGCAGTACACTATAATGACACCTAGCCATTCTGTTTAGTGATATTTTTCATTTCATAATAGGTTCTGCAGCAGTGAAGTATTGTACACTAGTACAACTTACTTCGGATGTCTGAAGGGTCACCATCACCAGAAGTACGAGTCACAGCCTACAATAGGGTAGGGAACAAAATGGCTTACATTACAGAAGCATTGTGGCGTGCATCAAACATACTTCCAAGTAAAGAGACTTGCAGGGTGGATCAAAGGAATATTTAGCACTTTATAATTATTGTGGAAACCTACAGCGTGCTTTATAGCTGTTCTTTAACTTCCATTAAGAACACTTCGTTAGTCCCTTTTGCATCTCTTGAATTGGCCATCTGAGTGGGCATCTTCATAGTAGCTAGCTAGCTAACTAGCCAAAAGGACAGCAACCATGGCAGCAAACATTTGTTCCTCCCTGGTGCTAAAAACAAAGCGTGGCTCGGGCATGTTCTTTTAAAGCTTCAATGAAAGTCTTCTAGCCAGATAGGGAGCGTTTTTGCCCACTGCTGCTACAGCTACTCGCTCCGTTCGTCATTCATCCTGACCACAATGATGCAATCGAAAACAAGTATCTCGAGTTAGAAAACTCATGGGGCGCCATGGCACCCCTGAACTCGAACTACTTGCTAGCAAATTTCCCATGTATGTTCAGTAAATCAGATAGTTGGGGGTACAGCATTGTTGTTGGCCTGAAAGATACATCAAGATACGCTAGACTGTTGGGTTTGCAAGAATTTCAAGTCTCCAGAGCCGCCAGTCATCCAGTGAAAGCACCCCTACCGAACTGTCAAATGTTTGCTATCTGCTTTTTGATCTATATGACATTCTGAATGAGGATGTACATGTTGCTTTGTGCCTGGAGGAGTGTGCTGGCTGAAAAGCTATCCTATGATGACCCTATGAGCGAATCATGACTATATATGCCATGATTCGCTGGTCTGCCATTATTGGCCAACGGGTCATTAGACTTCTGCTGTATTTGGGGATTTAGCTCGCAGGAGAACAGTTAGGTAAGCTTCCTACAACAATACTATTACTTAAATGTGTTCTAGAAACACTTTGCATTGTTTGGATACACAGCAAAATATGAAGAAAGATGATTTTGAGCCTAGCAAACAGAGAGCGTCGAGCGTGCGGCCATTTTACAGTGTCCGTCAATGATAATTGGAGCTATATCTCGCAGAAGAGACGTTCCTTAGGCTTTGTATTAGTATCACTCTATTAGCACATGTTCATGACCACATTTCGTTTGAGACAATTTAAAGCTTTGTAAATAACATGAGTGCCACCATTTGCAATGACAGAAATATATATACATACATACACATGCAGCCATACAAATACCTAAAAGTGAAAACAATATAGGGGCCAACAGTCTGCCCATGCAAGTCTCTCTACATCATTTAAAGTGGGCTAGGAGTGCTTTACACGATTCATGGCACTCCGTGCGCAGGTCTCATTGTGATAAAGCACGAGGCTTCGTCTCGTGCAATATCACACAATTCAACCCTACACTTTGAGACATAAATCACATAAAGCACTCCTAGCCCACTTTAGTAACACAAAGACCAACTCCTAATTTGCCCCCATCTCTTACTGGTAGAGGCATTCTTCGTACTGTCACTAGCTCTCCGGGATTGATGACCTCAGCTGCAATCAAAAGTGATTTATAATCACAGCAGCTTCTCATGTAACACTTCTTAGAATATGCACACATAATCTCATTGTACATATACACCATTTGTATATATTAGTTACTGCGCTGATTAAAATTACTTTACAAGCATAATGCGTGTCATGGGGGCTAGTACGTCCGCGAGTACTCGCACAAATTAGCGCCTATAATTATGAGCAATGCGAAGCCATCCAGGAAGCATCGCAGTAAGGCAGGCTTTCCAGTGGAATAACTTACTTTGTGGCAGATTGAGGGCTTTCAGCAGACCCATGTATACGCGCTGTCAATCAAAATACCCGCATGTAGGCAGCCAGGGCAGTAAGCTCATACGAGCAAAATAACAGTGAACTGCCGCGTAAGTTCATGATGCTGGGGAGTCGAAACCTATGGAATCACAATGACAGTGTCTCCGACTGCTAGCTACGTGGCATCTACACGCACAGCGAGAGCGGACATGTTTGTAGTCGCCTGATTATGTCATCCAATGCCTGCTTTTAATGCCATGCACAAGCAAATGAACAAGGACTGGAAAAGATTAAAAAATTAAATATATTAAAGGGACAATCCAGGCCAAATGCAAGTTTACCTCATTTTATAGAATTTTGCATGTGATTTCAGAAGTGCAATCCATTTTCATGTACGTGGTTCAGTTAATGAGATATTTTAGACTAGCAGGCCACCTGCCTTTGGCGGGCTTCTGCTATGGCGAGTCGCATGACAGCAAGTCGGGCCTAGGCTGATTTGAAGAATCTGCGCTGTTAGCAACGGAGGGTGGCTGCTATAGCGACAGCCAACTTTAAATTCAAGCGTTGGACGACAGCGAATCAAACCGTATGATAACCGGAAGTCAAGGGAGCAATAATAAAATGGCCATCAGCCGTGAACGAACAAGTATTTCGAGTTAAAAAAAACTCGTGGGGCTGCTGCCCCAACTCGAAATACTTGCTCCCTTCGGTCGCTGCTCTGTCACTCACAATAGGTAAACATGACATTGTGTCATAAACCTCAGTAACCTCAGCACACACACACACACACACGCACACGCACAAAGAAATCTTCAGCAAAGACAGACACGACTGCTTACAGCACATGCATTTACAGTGAAAATTTACAGAAATATAATGTACCAAGGAACCCACAGTCGTGAGAGTACCTATTTGTCTGTGATGGTAAATGCTACGTACGTTTGCTACAGCGCAGTACGCGTGGGACAGGTTTAAAGAGCATTTAGAAGAGCAACCGTGCGAGCTAAGCTTTTCAACTCTACAAACGATTGAAGAATGTTAGCGTGTACATATCACGGCGCTCACTAGTTTCTACGTTACTCCTGTCATGTGTTCCAGGCGGCGGAGTGCAGTCCTCCAAGGCGGGCGTGGCCATTATCGAAGAAGGCTCGGGACGAAGTCGATAACCTGTTGGGCGCTGTCTTGAAGCTGTCTCTTTGCCCGTCGACCAGAAGTGCTGTAGGAGTCTGTTCCAAGATCAGAGGCGGAAGAGAACATCCAAAATTGGCTAAGACATCGTTTAGAAGCCGGTTTTCAAAGTCCCTTGGCCTTGGAGACGGTCCACTTCCAGCCGAATAAAATGGCCGACAATATAAATTTCCTATACCCAGTACTTCACCCAATACATCACCCAATACATTCAATATAAATGTAATGTAATGTATTCAATATAAATGTAAGCATTGACATACAACCATAGGTTTGCGTATTATATATATATATATATACCACATACTACTACCACCACACAGTACAAGTTACAATATTACGGCCACCACATGCATTCCTAGATGGAAATGACTGCCACCACCACCGCCACACAGTGCAAATTACAATGCATACATTCAGTATATGCACCATTGCTCTAGAAAAAAAAACACTGCCACCACCACCACACAGTGCAAGTTACAATATCACAGCCACCACCACCTGTGCCAGTAGAGTATCTGCGCTAGTTGGTCATAGAAAAAGACCACTAGCGCAAGTTACAGCCGGGCAGTACCTGCACCGCCACCATTGGAGTGCACGCTGCAGCAAGCAATTGTAACTTGCCTAAGGGCATGCCATTGAATTGAGAGTGCATGGGAAGAAATTCAATGGCATGCCCTTAGGCAAGTTACAATTGCTTGCTGCAGCGTGCACTCCAATGGCGGCGGTGCAGGTACTGACCGGCTGTAACTTGCGCTAGTGGTCTTTTTCTTCAGCCATTGAGTGCATTCACTTTCTGGCACATGTGGTGGTGCGAATGGTGCGTGCATGTGCTGGCCTGGAGCCACTGTAACTTGCACTGGTGGTCTTTTTCTATGATCAACTGGCGCAGATACTCTACTGGCACATGTGGTGGTGGCTACTGTAACTTGCACTGGTGGTCTTTTTCTATGACCAACTGTCGCAGATACTCTACTGGCACAGGTGGTGGTGGCTGTGATATTGTAACTTGCACTGTGTGGTGGTGGTGGCAGTGTTTTTTTTTTCTAGAGCAATGGTGCATATACTGAATGTATGCATTGTAATTTGCACTGTGTGGCGGTGGTGGTGGCAGTCATTTCCATCTAGGAATGCATGTGGTGGCCATAATATTGTAACTTGTACTGTGTGGTGGTAGTAGTATGTGGTAGCAGCGCCTGATGTGGTGGTCTGTTTTCTTGCAGCTCTAGCACATAATATACTACTCATTGCAACTTCCACTGAAGTGGTGGTGATGGTGGTTGTATTTATCTATTGGTGGTATAGTAGCTGGATATTGTGGCTGGATAGTTGTGAGCAAGTGTATATGTGGGTGCTGCTCTGCTCCAGCATAGCGGCAAATGTCTACAAATTGGTGTCAAAATGTGATTGCTCAAAAGAACGCCTCCATTTTGTGACTAATTAAGCAATCCTGCTAATGACATGAGCAAATGGGCCATCTAACTATGTCCACTTAGTATCATGACTTAGCGGGGCTGGGTTGGTGGGATATGCAATGAACGTCACTTTTCTCGGCCATTTTGTGACTAATTAAGAAATCCTGCTAATGACATGAACAGTCAGAGTATCTGGCTAGGTCCACCAAGTGTCAAGGCTGAGCGGGCCTGGCAGATTGAATAAATCATACACCTCACATATGTCAGCCATTTTGAGACTAATTAAGAAATCCCGCTAATAACAGAAGAAGGTGGACCCCTTGAATGTGTCCACCAAGTTTCACGTCTCAACAAGCCCAGTTGCATTAATATACAAGATACCACTATGCATCAATATAAATGCCCCATACATTAAGTGTTCTCCTATGTGCATTTATATTAGCATTTTGCAGGCTGCTTGTAGAAGAATGAAGACTTAATTAAAAATTCCGTCTCATTTAAAAGTCTTCAATACTCCCATACTTCAAAGCCATACCTAGCACATGTTCATGAGGGCTGCCAACCCTCCTGGGAATTATTTATTTATTTATTTATTTATTTATATTATATTATATTATTTACTTTAGATTAGTGGTGTATATTGTAACTTGCACTGTATATATATATGTAATACATATATATATATATATATTACGCTGTTAGGGTTAGAGTTTTTTGATTTCTTTAGGACTGTTGCTGTTTATCTGTAGTTGACGGACTTGAACGTTTGCCGACAACGAATAAGATCTTCCGTAACTGGAAGTTCCAGAAACTAATAATTAAAAATGGCTTCTCGGCCCGCGGAAAAAAAAGGAAGCACGCTCTTTGGCTGCAGGGCAGCTAGGTGAACAGCACCCCTCTAAGCTCGTGTCCCCCCACTCCCTTAACCGGCATGGCTCATATCAAGTACGCCAATGACCGGTAGTGGAAGGGCCGGTCGATAATGTTAAAAATGGCGTATCGGCCCGCGGAGAATTGACGAAGGACATATCCCTCTTCGGCCGCAAGGCAGCTAGGCGAACGGTACCCCGCTAAGAACATGGCCCCCGAATCCATCAACTGAACGTCATTCTTCTCTCCAGTAGGTATGATTTTGATTCGTTTCGCACATCTATGTATGCTATTTGTCGACTGCACAAAGTGTTAAATTGTGCGTACATTTTTTACTCGCATGAGGCACGCATGTCAGATGTGAGATGCTGGCTAGCTATCTTTAATCAGTAAAGTATGATGCAAATGATGTACATGTGACTGAGAAGTACACAATTAAGTTGCTGATAGACCACATCTGGACTATTCCCATCAAAGAAGTGTGTAGACATGAATTGTGAGTGACAGCCACTTGGCATGCTTACTTGCCTGCTTCCTGCGACTTCGCACAAAATTGTACTGCTTTGAGGTAGAAACAGAGAACAGGCTGCTGAAAGCTCCCTGATTAAGTGACCAACAGCAATATCAGTGTCAGTCCTCATAGCGACTGCAAAATGGTCTTTCAGATTGCCTTCCTTGCAGATAACTTGGCTATACAGAGACGTTTGAAATCCCAACCATTGTGCCTATTCTAACAATGGAAGATACACCATAATGACACTTAGCCATTCTGTTCTAGTCTTGCGTAGCCCAAACCACTACTCCCCCTCCATTGATAATTAATGACGTCATAGGTTGGGGAGAAGGGTCTGGTCAACAGCCTATACCGTTTTTGTTCTGCGTCTCACGGAACCAGATGTGGTAAACTATGATAAACGTAACCGTGACGCGTATGCAAATCGAAGTGTGAAGCGGATTATAGCGGCTGCGCATTCGCTCTGATAAGTCTGGTCGTAGTCTGGTTGCTGCTATCAAGCAATGTCTGAAGGCACTTGCGTAGGATCGCTAGAACTCATCGTCTTGGCGCTCCCGGCCGATCTGTGAATATCGATATTACTATGGTTACTGAACATTAATGAGCCCCAACTTCCGTGGGGCTCAGAACAAAAACGGTATAGGCAGTTGACCAGACCCATTTCTCTGCGATTGCGCAAAAATATGCGTGCGGAGAAATAGGGTCTGGAAGCGAGACTAATTCTGTTCAGCGTTATTCTTTCACTTGATAATAGGTTCTTCAGCAGAGCAGCATTGTACACTAGCGCAAGTTTGGCTATTGCAAGTTGGCAAAGGTACGGTATGTGGCAGAAAAAAGTTAGCGTACTACGCCTGTACGTACACCCGTGAATATTAATTGGTATGCCCCGTATTAGCAGATTAGAATGCCCGTAGGTGCAAATTCATACACCCATATGTACCCTTACTCGTAGTACACATACATAGCCATACGTACCTGACCCATAGTATGCCTGTACACGCTAGTCTACTAGTGTAGTAGATCATTTGTGAACATGCAGACCACACTGGCAGCGAAGGAAGTTCCAACTGCTTATATTCTAGCTAGAATGTTCGGCTCAGGAGGAAGCAGGTGAGTGAATGTGTACAATGTAGCCGAACAAGCTATACGCCAACATTGCGGCCGATCTGCTTGATGAAGGATGTATGACAACTAGTACTAAAACAACAGGTTACCTAACCATGTTTCCATGGCTACCCAGTGAGCAACTAACTGTGCTAAGCTCTTTCAATGCAGAAAGTGAGACGATTGTGAGAAGTCACCACGTTTGCAATTTCGTTGGGACTCCAGCGATGTCACCTTATCACAGCAGTTTCTTTGCTCTACTAGTACTGCACATACCCAATGGCCTTTGGACTTGGAGTATATGCATGGCAGTATGGTACGTACATATGGTACGCTCTACGCCTGTAGCCGTACGTACTATGTCCGTAGCTGTAATCGACATGCTCTTAGCTGTAAACATATACGCCTGTAGTCTTAAATTGGTATGCCCGTACTGCACCCGTAGTACGCTAACTTTTTCATGCAACGCACCGTATATGAACATACTTACATGGGATGTATGAAGGGTCACCATCACCAGAAGTACGAGGCTGCAAAAGGGTAGGGAACAAACAATTGCTTACATTACAGAAACATTGTGGCGTGCATGAAACATACTTCTATATAAAGTGACATGTAGAGTGAATCAAAGAAATTTTGAGCAGTTTATACTGTGGAATCCTACAGCGTGCTTTACAGCTGTTCTTTAACTTCCATTAAGAACACTTCGTTAGTCCCTTTTGCATCTCTTGAATTGGCCATCTGAGTGGGCATCTTTGCATTAGCTGGCTACATAACCAGCCAAAAGGACAGCAACCACGGCAGCAAACATTTGTTCCTCCCTGGTGCTAAGAAAACGAAGCGTGGCTCGGGCTTGTTCGTTTAAAGTTTCAATAATAAACGTCTTCTAGCCAGCTGGGGAGTGCTTTTGCCTACTGCTGCTACAGCTACTCGATTCGCTCTTCCTTCATCCTGACCACAATGCATGGCAGGTTTGAATGAAATCAGCCAATCGGAATGCAGATGACGCAATGGAATCTACCAAATAAGGCTCGCAGATGATGCAATCAAAAAAAGAAAACTAAAAGGAACAGTCTGCCCATGCAAGTCTCTCTACATGTCATTAAAGTGGGCTAGGAGTGCTTTACATGGTTCATGGCACTCCGTGTGTGGGTCTCTTTGTATGATATTGCACAAGGCTTCGTCTCGTGCAATATCACGCTACTCAACCCTAACACCTCAAGCCATAAATCACGTAAAAGCACTTCTAGCCCACTTTAGTACATCAACCCCTAAATTGTCCCCATTTCTTACTGCTTGATCAATCTGTACTGCCTCTACTTCTGATCCTTTCTTCCTGTTGAACATTACTGCAATCAAAATGATTTATAATCACAGCAGCGTCTCATGTAACACTTCTTAGAATATGCACACAATCTCATTGTACATACCGTATGGCCGGAAATTTTGGCGGGAATTTACACGCGCTGTTGTTTGACCATAATTGGGTTGTTTTCCTTCCAATTCTTAGCTTTTCGCGCAAGTACTGCAATGTACAAAGGCTTTCAAGCCTCCTTTTGGCCGATCTGCTGACGTTCGCCTGCAGCCTGTGACCCCGCACACAATTGTACCGCTCCAACGCAGAAACAGGGAACAGGCTGTCGAAATCTGCCGCAGTAAGATATGGACAACAATCTCAACGTCAGTCTTCACAGCAACCGCATATACGACGCCATTCGGATTGCCTTTGGCTTCCTCGCGCTCTTCTTCCACCTCTGGTGTGCAAAACTCTTTGGAAACGTAGTGTCCTCGCGCTGCTGTCATTTGTGAACTCCATGCTAACGATTAATCTATAGGCCTGGCGCAACCAGGCTTGTTAAGCGGAAAAACCTTATGATTACACAAATTTTGGTGGAAGAAATATTGGCGGATTGCTCTAAAATCGCCAATCCGCCAAAATTTCCGGCCATACGGTACACCATTATATACCATTGTACCATTTGTATATATTAGTTACTGCGCTGATTAAAATTACTTTGCCAGCATAATGCATGTCATGGGGGCTAGTACGTCCGCAAGTACTCGCACAAATTAACGCTAATAATTACGAGCAAGCATGACCATCAACTGTGCTCACTCTGCCTCGCATCGCCAGCTGGATGGCACAGGCCATCCAGGAAGCATCGCAGTAAGGCAGGCTTTCCAGTGGAATAACTTACTTTGTGGCAGATTGAGGGCTTTCAGCAGCCCCAAATATACACTGCTGTCAATCAAAATACCCTAGATCAGATTGGAATAGATTAAATATATTAAGAATATCAGAATCATGTCGTCCATTTAGGAATGTGCCCAAAAAATGGCTGCACCTATCTTAATGTATCAGCACTTCAGTGAAACTAGTCAATGATGGCAGCGAAGAACAACTGAAGAACGTTGCTGATCGTTCAATCTATGGTTGGTTCTCCATTGAATTACCCAATTTCTAACTGTGGCGCATGAGGTTCTTCGTCTACATACCTAACTCCAACATCGCCAGTTTGTGAGATATTCTTGGCTTCCTCCGACAATAAAGTGATCTGTTCTCTCTGGTAGCTGGAAGGATGATTTGCCATGACTATATCAGGGTTGCAGTAGCTATCGTTTGATGCAACTGATGTTACACTTCGACACCGTTTTACATGTTGACCACATAGCCACCATTTTACACCTCAGAGTACAGTGTGTGCTAATCTATGAGTACTTGAAGGTACTTGCTTGTACCTTCAAACACACACGAACTGATCGCATTTGATGTGTTAAGGTATTTATAATTGGTATTGTATGTCAAGGCTTTGATGGGTATATGAATTTCTACCAGGGCATAAATGAATGTGGCATTTGAACATTTTATATAAAAGCTGAATGCCCACCCTTTGAGCAGGTTCCCAGCTTATCGCAAGCCAGTGAGTCGGTACCTTGCCAGTTTGAACTATCTGCACAGGTAGCAACGGAGGCTGGCTGCTATAACGACGGTAGAGTTTAATTTGAACGTTTGCTGACAACGAATAAAATCTTCCGTAACAAGAAGTCCTAGAGACGGAGAATAAAAATGGCATCACGGCCAGCGGAAAGAAAGGAAGCGCGATCTTCAGCTGCAGGGCAGCTAGGTGAACGGCACCCCTCTGAGCTCATGTCCCCCCACTCCATTAACTGGCATGGCTCGTATCAAGTACGCCAATGACCGGTAGTGGAAGGGCCGGTCGCTAATGTTAAAAATGGCATATCAGCCTACGGAGAATTGACGAAGGACATCTCGCTCTTTGGTCGCAAGGCAGCTAGGCAAACGGCACCCCGCTAAGAACATGCCCCCCCCCAGTCCCTCAACTGGCACGGAGCATCTCAAGCCGATTCCTGGGAAGGCGCCAATTTTATGGCTGAACAAACATACATAAAAATTCTAGATCCTGCGAATTATAGCAAGATGCACCACAACCCATAAAGCCAAACTATTGTAACTTGCACTGTGTGGTGGTGGTGGTGTTTTTTTCTAGAGCAATGGCGCATATACTGAATGCATGCATTGAAACTTGCACAGTGTGGTTGGTGGCGGTCGTTTCATCTAGGAATGCATGTGGTGGCCGTACTATTGTAACTTGCATTGTGTGGTGGTGGTAGTAGTATATGGTAGCAGCACCTGATGTGCATGGTGGTCTGTTTTCTTTCAGCTGTAGCACATAATATACTACTCATTGCAACTTCCACTGTGGTGGTGATGGTGGTTGTATTTATTTATTGGTGGTATAGTAGCTGGATATTGTGGCTGGATAGTTGTGAGCAAGTGTACATGTGGGTGCTGCTCTGCTCCAGCATAGCAGCAAATGCCTACAAATTGGTGCCAAAATGTGATTGTTCAAAACACCGCCTCCATTTTGTGACTAATTAAGCAATCCTGCTAATGACATGAGCAAATGGGCCATCTAACTATGTCCACTTAGTATCAAGACTTAGGGCCGGGTAGGTGGGATATGCATTGAACCTCGCTTTTCTCGGCCATTTTGCGACTAATTAAGAAATCCTGCTAATGACATGAACAGTAGGATTATCTGGCTAGGTCCACCAAGTGTCAAGACTGAGTGGGCCTGGCTGGTTAAATAAATCGTACACCTCACATATGTCGGCCATTTTGAGACTAATTAAGAAATCCCGCTAATAACATAGGAAGGTGGACCATTTGGATGTGTCCACCAAGTTTCATGTCTCAACGAGCCCAGTTGCACTAATATACAAGATACCACTATATATCAATATAAATGCACCATACATTAAGTGTTCTCCTATGTGCATTTATATTAGTATTTTGCAGGCTGTTTGTAGAATGAAGACTTAATTAAAAAATCCGTCTCATTTAAAAGTCTTAAAATCTCCCATACTTCAAAGCCATACCTAGCATATGCTCATGAAGGCCACCAACCCCCCTGGGAATTATTTATTTATTTATATTATTTATTTACTTTAGATTAGTGGTGTATATTGTAACTTGCACTGTATATATACGAACATGAAGCCATATGAATACCTAAAAGTGAAAACAATATAGGGGCCAAAAAGCACAATGCCGAAGTTATGGGTCTGGGCGTGGAAAGCCTCTCTCCTGCCATCCCGCAGCAAGGCACTGACACCAAGGTGGAGCCGTTCACGTTCAAATTGGCTCAAGCAGCTCCGCAGACGCCCGCGGATAACCAAGTATCTCCACAGCTTGGACACAGATGCCCGCAGACGTCTGCGAATGACAGGGGATTTCCGCAACTGAGTTTATCCAGCATTGAGAAGTTAGAAAGTTTAGCAGATGCTGTAGCAGGGATCGAGGCGAGAGTGTGTGTGCGCTTCGATTCATTAGAAGCAAAGATTGCAGCTTTGCACAGTGATGTTGGCAGGGTCTACACTCCTCTGCCAGAAGCGCATTCCAGCCCACCACCGCACCCTCCTCCCATGATGCCTACGCCAGGTCTGCTTATGTCAATGCCTTACTGGCAGGGTTCCGCTGATCCGCCAGCAACTTCCAAGTTGCTGCCAATGACCAGCCCTTTACAAGAGAGAACCAATCCTTTCTTCAATGCTGGTGTCGGAGGTGGATCCGGAGGCTACCAGATACCAGTCAGAGATTTTACGATTGCGCTGAACGCATGCAGATCACACAGGAACCTGGCTGCTCGGTTAGCCACTAAAACTTTCACATGAAGAGAAAGAATTGGCAGCAATTGTCGAGACAAGCATGGCAAGATGGCCTTGAACAGCCTGACGGTGAAAGCCATCTATGATGCCTGCATGCGCAACTATCTGCTCCAGCCTGTGGAGACCAGTGTGATGGCAGACAAAGATATGCAGAACGTCATTGATGAGACGTGTCACAAGACTAAGGAGGCAGTGGAGACTGAAAACGCTTAGCTAGCTATGTATAATTGTGATTTTTGAACTGCTTGTAGCCGTTAGTATTTGCTGTAACAGGAGATCCTGTGCTGTAACCATACATGCGCCTGTTTTATTAAGTACTCTGCAGCTTGTCAATAGGGAGATCATTCAGTTCCAGAGGTACTGTAACTTCTTGTTTGTACTCTACTTAGCTCCTTCCTAGCTGGCTTCGGGTTTGTTTATATGCGTACGTACATACTGCATACGTATAAATAAAATGTGATTTGCTGCAATAAACGTCTCGCGGATGCGCAAAAGCGTCCACGGGTGATCACCACAACCATTCGCGGTTGCCTGCACTGCCATTCATGGAATCCCGCATTGTATTTCTGCAGAAATGGTTGGATTCCCGTAAGTAACTTGTAACAAGTACCGTATGTACTCCACTTGACTTTTACTCATTTTGTGAAATTAACCCATTAGTGCCAAATGACGAGTACTCAATGGCATTGTGCAACACGTGAACACAGAATGACAAATACTCTCGACACTTCCGGTATGGTGAAAAGTGAGCCTTGGTTGTCAAGCACCATACCTTGCGGAGCTGGTATTGTGGAGCAGACTACAGCAGAGGTAGACAGGCATACTTTTCTACCATTACTCTGCTGAGATCACATTATTATCCAAAGCCTGAAGGTGGTGCAACAGGCGAGCTATGGCAAGGCAGTTTGGCTTCTTGCGATTGAGTACACCAAAAGCCGCCTCTGTTCTCCAGGGTTCTGCCGAGCTGGTTAAGCAGAACTTCAAACCAAACACAATCTACAGTCTTACACAGAATATGTGATCACCTGCACAGAAGTCCATGCAAAGCCTTTGATCGGTCCACAGTCAGTATAGAAGGGAGTCTGCATTCGGCTATATCAACCTAGGCACGAGCACATTCTGATTCATATTATTCATCTAGTTATATTAGTCCAGGCATAGAATAAAATGCATACACTTAA
>CAXHTE010000052.1:0-30358 GCA_964019415.1 Ianthella basta
AAGAAGAGGATGGACACAGACAGGCCAAATTTAACTGCAATACTCAGTGCTGGATTGGCAGGCTACAGCAACAGAAGAGGAGTGTATTAGTTGCAACACAACTGTCAAAGCCAAGGCACACTTGAAAGTACAATCGTGCGAAGCATGTATGGGTACTGCGAACATGTGTGTACTGTAAAGAAACAATGGTCAACACTCACAAGTGATGGGTGCATGAGTATAGCAAAGCTGGTGAGGTGAGAACACGAGCACTCTGTCCTTGTGGCTGTGGAGGAGATCACCATACAACCATCCTCTTTCCACTGCACTCCTGCTCCAAATCTGCAATATAAGAAGTCAGCAATAATGATTACATTAAGTTGTTATTTGCAATTGAATTAAACACTTCCCTAAAGTAACAGTGGATGTACGTAGGGATGGCTATTAAAACAATACTGATACAAGGCAGTGCTTTGATGGTTGGACACCCAGTTTCTTTAAAATACATCCTGGACTGTCAGATATACTGTAAATTGATGCACAACTGTAATGAAGAGTTCGATGCAGTGTACAGCGAGAAATCGCTATGTTGAGCAGAGATGGGACAGATAAAGGCAATAGAATAGCTCCCGGTTGTCTTTTATGCTGATGAAAGACAGGGGCAATTGTTCCAGTGAGGTGCCCAAGTTGACTATTGTGGATACCTTTTACATAATTATGCACAAATGCGTGGTGACTTTCACACCGTGATTACTTGCCTCAGTATTCAGCTCAGCAATAGTGTACACTGTGCTATAGCATGGTTAGGACCAGCTAGCTTAAAAACTGATGGCCAAGCAACAACACATTTGGAGAGATTAGTTGGTACGCAGTGTGGCAGACATCATACTGTATAAATGATTGAACCAACCCATGCATCAGTTTAGGGTCTCATGCTATACCACCACCACACACTGCTGAAGGAAAATGAAGACAATAAGTACATTAAAACTAAATGTATACTGTTGCCAGCATGACTGTCTGTAGTACTCACTCCTCATTGCTGTCAGCCACACAGTGAGGTGCAGAATACCCAGACCTCTGCAAGGAGCCAGACAGAGAGGAATGAGAGCAGCTGCTACATATTAAGCCAGGTGCAAGGTGCAAGGTGCAAGGTGCAAGGTGCAAGGTGCACCATCCTGTGGCATTTGTTCATACATTGCAGTTCTTCCATGCTAACCTCATGACTGAGACTAATCCTGACAGGCGGGTCCAAGTACGATGTACTGACTGAGTTCTCTGATACAAGACTAGTAAAGATTATCACACTGTTTAGTGCTACTTCAGATGAAATTCTTCGTCTTGCTGGGCTGTGAGTGAGGGGATAAAGGAAAGCAAACACAACAGCTGAGAATGTGGTTGCCAAACTGCCTTGTAATAAAGTGCAAAGGCTATAAACAAGTGCTTGTAAAGATGCTACAGTAATGGTTACTATTGTGAGGGGATAGGTATAAGCTGTACCACACTATGTATGTGTTGTATAACCTACATATTAACTGGGTATTTTAAGTGATGTGGTTTAGGAGAGCTTGGAGGGAGTGCCACCAACCATAATCCTGACAGAATCCTGTCCCCACTGCCATCCCTGCTGGCTGCAGGTACACTGAAGTTGCTATATCGAGGTAGGATGAGGTTCAGTCCAGCCACGGCACCTGATACAATGGCTGTTGAGCCAGAGGACAGGTTGCCAAGGTTCTGCGGCAACACCAGAAAGCTTATGGGATCTTCAGTTCTGTTTCTGAGGTCTGCCGTAGAGAAGTTGACCCATTGTCCAGCATCAACTGTGTCAATAATTACTATACGTAAGACTACAGGAGGAGGATAAAGAACATGCAGTTAAATCATATGAATGGTAAACATGCTAGTGCTAGATCTAGGATAGATAGGTAAATTACAGTTCAATTGTTCATTAAATTGCTGCATTTTTAGAGCTATGGAAAGATTTTGCCAGCCAAGTGAGTTATTCCACGCAGGATCCAGGCTATGCAATGCTGGTACAGATTGTTGCATGATCCCTGTACCCGTGGTTGCATACCTTTCTACCCACTCACTCACCAATGTTCTCACTCCGGAGTGTTACAGTCTGATTAGAGGACTGTTTGGCTAAAGGAATCAGTGCCTCCCCTATCTTATTCACTGCCACTAAGAGGTCACCAACAGCAACGCCTACATCGGAGCTTCCCTCCCACAATAAGACATTCATAGGACTCAATAGATGACTGCTCACATCCAGAAGTGCCTATAATTTGGGGAGATACATGAATTCCACTGGGTAAACAGCAGTCTACGTAGCAAGGGTTACAGATGCACTGGTGATTGTCAGTCACACATACCGTACATGAACATGTATGTGAATCAATGTATATGCATGCACACATACAGACTAGGGTAAAAGCTGTTTAATGGTACTATTAGAGTGATAGAGGCCACATGTACACTCAAACTCTTCCATGGAAGGATGAGAGTGGGTGGGGTACAGGCAGAGTGGGAGTACAATAATTGGGACTGAAAGCTTGTTCTGTGATTAGACAAACAGTAGCTTTCTTGATGCTGTTCCAGTATGGACTGCCCAACAGTGGACAAGGTTCCTATATTTGAATGATTAGAAACTTATCTACACCTATTTCATATACACACTAACTACCAAGAGTACCTTTGATGCATCAATTAAATATTCATGCAGTGGCCACTCTGGCAGTATCCAAATGGAGGTACCAGTCCATGGTACACAGACAAAGCTTCTATAAATCTGTCAGTGTGTGGCTTGCTCAGGCTTGTCCTAATAAGACTCAGCCTTAGCACTTCGTGTACAATATAAACACTACATGCAAATAAACAATACACAATTATTTGAGCCAACTAACCTGTGCCACTGTTGTGATCTCAGGGGAGTTAGTTGGTAGCTGCAACAAATGGCTGACAGACACGCTCACCAATTTCACCAGGCTGTCTGTCTCATTTGGCTGTACCATCTCAACCATACTTACAGCACTGAGAACAGCTCCTGACAGGTTGCGGCCCAGCTGCAAACATGACAAGTGGAAGGACTCATGATGCCAGCCAACATCAACCTCAGTCCAGCCTAACAATGACACGGCACTCCTACAGAGAGTGCCACCTATGTGGGCAGCAGTACTGTAAGCACATAAGTGAGTCTACAAACATAGACTAGACAGACATGAAAGTGAGCGTGAAATTGACACTACATGTTGAGCATATATTGAAAAAGCAAGTACAACATGGCCATAAATTACATAATTCACATGCTAATGTAGTGTAGCCAGCATGTTCATTACGGAAGCCAAAGCTAAAGGGAAGGGTACCTACTGTCCCCTTAGTGGTATGTGCAAATGTTAATGAGATGAGGGTAATACCCAGGAAACGTTTTCTACATTGAATTACTGTGGCATTTAAACTTTACAATGGTTAGTAGGAAGTGACTCTCTACAAGTGGCATACAATACACGGTCACCTACCCACACCAGAGCACAAACCTCTTGCAGGAGCCTTGTGAATACAGATGGACAGCCTTCCACATCCTCTGAACATTCACACACACCTGACCCAGAAGTGGTGTATGGTGGATGACAAGCACACGACTCGATAGATGCATTGTACGTCATACCATCAGTGCAAACACACTCGGAGCCATTGTAGATTCGATTCCCAGTGCAAACACACATCTTGGCAGTGCCTGAGTACACCATACCAGCTGGACAGACACACTCTTTACCTGATTCAGCTTCAACTAAGTTACCTCTGCACTCACACTGTCCGCCCACATCTGTTCTATTCCTTTGACACACACAACGATTTGCCGCAGTGTCGAACTCCATGAATTTTGCTGAGCACACACAGGAGTCCACAAAGGAAGAGTATTCCATCCCAGGAGGGCACACACAGTCACCACTGTCCATGTTTACCACAAAACCCTCCCTGCAAACACACTTACTGCCATTTAATGTTCTATTGCCACCACAAACGCAGTCACCGAGTAGTTCATTGTATGCTAAGCCATCAAACACACAAATGCAGGTAGGTCTTTCTAGGTCTGAATCAAAGTCCAGTACAAAGTTTGGTGGGCACTCACAGAGCCCTGTAACGTTAGTTTCCACCAAACCAGGTAAGCATTCACAAACTGACCCATTCCAGATACTGTTGGTCCTACAAACACAGAGCTCCTCAGTTGCATTGTACACAGATCCTTCAGGGCAAACACACTCATTTAATTCCATATCTTCAACCAAACTCCCATTACAAACACACTCAGAGCCATCGTACGTCCTATTCCCAGTGCAAATACACATCTTGGCAGTGCCTGAGTACACCATACCAGCTGGACAGACACACTCTTCGCCTGAGTCACTATCAACTAGGTTACCTCTGCATTCACACTGTCCACCTACATCTGTTCTATTCCCTTGACACACACACTGGCTGGTCACAGGATCGTACTCCATAAACATTGCTGAACAAGTGCAGGAGTCCAAAGAGGCAGAGTATTCCATCTCAGGAGGGCACACACAGTTTTCAGTGCTGTTGTCCATGTCTACCACAAACCCCTCCCTGCAAACACACTCACTGTTATTGAATGTCCTATTGCCACCACAAGAGCACTCACCGAGTAGTTCATCATACGTTAAACCATCAAAAGCACAAACACAGGTTGGTCTTCCAAGGTCTGAATCAAACAACAACAATAGGCTGGGCGGACACTCACAGAGGCCTGTGACATTTGTTTCCACAAATCCAGGAAGGCATTCACACGCAGACCCATTCCAGATGCTGTTGTTCCTACAAACACACTGCTCCTGAGTTGTACTGTACACCGAACTGCTAGGACATACACACTCCTTCAACTCCAGGTCCTCTATCAAATTCTCACTACAAACACACTCAGAGCCATTATATGTTCTATTTCCCGTACACTGGCATATATAGCCTCCTTCCATATTGACACATGCTGCATTGGCTGGACACAGTGCCGAGCTGTTTAGTTCCATGCACTCATCTATATCACTGCATGTGGCACCATCTCCCTCAAACCCATCCACACACGAACAGTTAAACTCATCCTGGGCAGTCTGGGTGCAGTTTGCATTAGCAGCACAATCATTCAAAACCGTGGAACAGATATCTGTGGGATAGGAACAAGCCATGCCTGAGGAGGGCACTGAGGAAGCAAACTGCATGCATAGTGTAGTGGAAGTGCGCTGAATATATGTCACGACTGACACACTGTGTACAGAGCTGCAGGCAAACCATGTTGTAGTTAGCATGGTAGGGATGCTGACAAACTCACCAGGGCAATAGTCCTCTAATATAGATCTGTTTGCCACCGTGATTCCAACATTATTTACTGCTGTGAGAGGGCTCTTACAGATGAGGTCCGTATCAAATATTAAATAATTATCCAATATTGGCAGGATCCAAGTGATGTGACAGTCACATAGCACAGTTGTTCGGAAAAACCGACTGTGTACACAATTGGTACAAAGCAGAATGATGACATTCACAACATGTCATGCTCAGATGCTTAGTTGAGACAAAGAGTGTGGTTGAGAGGCACACTACACCCTAGCCACCTTACATCATACTTCCAGTGCACCTATTGCCACATGCATCAACTCACAGGTCAGCCAGAGAAGAGAAAATGCTTTCCAAGTCCGGATTCAGAGCAAGATCATCGACAGAATCCACTTGACTAGAAAGTGGAGTATGTTCATTACATAATACACCACATACACATCATGCAGTAGTCAGCATATGGTATCTTACAGTGTGAGTGTAGAGATGGCATACTCCCGTCCCTCGAAAGCACTTGCGGATAAGTGAGACAACTGTACAGACTGAAGGATCCTACCATGCAAAACAAGGACTTAATATACACATAATAAAGCCATCATCTGCTATGGAACCTGCATAGTTATATAGCAAGCATTAACATACAATGTCTGTAACTCTGGAAGTCCACCAAATGCTCCACGCTCAAGGACATTTATTGATGACAATGCAATTGTCCTGTAAATAGAGCAGATTGCACTGTACAGTAATATAAGGACATCCATGCTTGCAAGTCTGACAGAGTTCAAGCAAAGAGTGACGTAAGCTTACAGTTCTCTGACATTTCTGAACAACTGGAAGACGTTACTAGCTACAACAGTGTCAGGAAACTGTACAACTTGCCTGCAGTGGAAGCAAAGTGCATGCAGTGAGTAGCTAAGCTATGAGCTACAGCTACTGTGACAAGCAGTAAGAACATTGCCATAGGACACACACTCCTAGCTAGGTACCTCATGGGCTCCAACAACCTATTGAAGCAGTCGGCAGTAATGCTACAAACACATCCGTGAAATATAGCTACAGTGGGTCCTGTCTAAGATAGTCACTATGTTAGGCAGCCACCTCTCTAAAAGAGCCAGCCTCTCTGGCCCCAAAGAGCACTAAAACAATGCACTCTACCTCCGTAAAGCAGTACCTATCAGTAAAGGCCGGTTAAAGCTGGCCCACTGGCTGCTGTCTTACAGGATTCACTGTATTCCGACTAGGACTACGGGTACAGCCTTACTACAGCATAAGCCGCCCGTGTGGAGCTCGGTATCAGATAGCTGTGCTGCATCCTTCACAGAATTAACTCACAGGGTGGTAGCCAAACTGGCATCTACCTGGAAGGCAGATGGGTTTCGTCCCAGCTCAGCTAGGCTGACACCAGTGCACCTTACCAGGTTACCGTTCGTCAGCGTAGCGGTCGAGCACGTCTGCGCCTCTCCTCCAGGTAGCCACTGCGAACATAGAAGAAGGGCAAGCACCTCCAAAAGAGGAAGCCACCTAGTTATCTCCATCTTCCCAGAGAACGCCAATGGCTGCGAGCGCCAAACTTCAGCTAGAGATGCTTTAGTGGGCGAGCTAAATGAGCCTCCTTTATACGGCTTCAGACATTGGAGTAACACTTCCGCTAGCCATATTCCACTGTACGATTGTGATGCATGATGATACACTGCAATACAGAATGACTTCATAGCCAAAAATAGTAACAAGATTTCTTCTAATGTTTGGACCGCTTACTCTTACTGGACTCCCTGCAGGACGGAAGAAAGTGAAGCAGCAAACAAATTGCAAGAATTGAAACTGCTCATATTTAATGAACCCAGGAGGACTTACCTCTGACCACCGCTGGAACTGTGTGTCAAAGCTTACACCAAATTGATGATGATACAGTCTACCACCACATACAGCATACCATTGTAGCTGGTGTGACTCACTGAACAAGGGAAGCTCCCATGCTCACCTTCCCACTCATTTCCCACATCTATCCATTATTATCCCCGCACCCATCAGTCATCATTAACCCTACCCCTACAATGCCACCATACGCATCCCTCTCTTCCCCACACCTCAATCTATTGTCCCTTCCCTCCCAACACTCTGTTCTTCCCTTCACCTGTCGTCCGCAGGACGTTTGGCCATTTTGGCCTCCTTCAGGAAGCCCAAGTTCAGGTTGAAGGGGTCATCAGCATCACGCTCAAACTGCACAGGACCATCACGTGCCTGAGAGGGGTCGGTGCCAGAGAAGCCCTTGTCTGGCACAAACCTGGACAGAGTGGAGCAGCAGACAGTGCTTCATTGAATCAAGCAAGGACAGACTGACTCCCAGTGGCGACATACCATGTGTAGTGACAGTGTATGTCAGCACCAGTACCTCACTACATCCCTACTGCCAGCGGCACCCCCCTCCTCTCTCCCATCCCTGCTGTCCCATCCCTACTTCCACCAACTCACTTGCTGGTCTTTATGATCTTCTCCAAATCCCCACCATACATGTCCTTGTCCAGGTTCTTGCTGGGGCGGTACACTGCGTTGGCTGCACTGCCCCCCTCCCTCCATGGCTTGTCATACACATTGTAGGTATCATCCCCATGGCCATACCCTGAGTCCAGGCCCTGGGCAGAGGCAGCACAGAAACCACAGTGTCAACTGCCCATTACTCTAAGTCAGCTACTGCACGGATGTTTACCAGACCGGAAGGTTTAGCTGTGGACTAATGCCATTTGTACAGCTGCATTCCAAGGATGGCTGAGTGCAGGGTTCAGGGATCCACCTAAAGCCAACTTCTTAGTCAACTCTAATGGATGTTCCCATCAAATCACATTGGATAGCATCTGATGGACCAATTCCCCACCAGCAGCCCCTCCCTTGGCAATATGACCACCTCCTTTAGCCACCAGCCCCTCCACCAGCCACAGTCCTAGTCTTGCATAACCAGGACCCTTCCCTCCATTTTCGCTATTGCACAAGAGATGACTGATGATGTCAGAATATAAACAAAGGGGAGAAGCGGTCTGGGCTACTCGAGACTACTACAGTCCCCTCTACTCCACCCACTAGCTCCACCCACTAGCTCCACCCACTAGCTCCACCCACTAGCTCCACCCACTAGCTCCACCCACTAGCCACAGCTACATGTGTACTTGCCTTAGTCTGTCCAAAGAGTCTCTGGTCAAACATGGAGTCATGGCCAGCCTGCACCTTCGACGGCACACCCAGAGCAATTTGTTCAGTCACATCACGCTCCTTGTCTCGATCTAACTTTGACCTGGACACACACACACAAATGTCAGCATACATGGATTCTCTACACTCCCAACAAATATACATGTCCCTATGTGTACGTATACCAGTGGTGTGAGCCTAGGGCATGCCAGTAAGGACTCACTTCCCAGCCTTCTCCAGCCTCCTCTGTCTCTCTCTCTCTCGGTGCCGTTCATGGCGCAGATCCTCTCGCTCACGCATTTCAGCATCCTCCTCCGCTGCACAAAACACACCAACACAGGTACCCCACACACATCCATGCTAAACATCTTCATCACAACACACACCGTCCCCCCTCACAACACACTGTCCCCCCTCACAATACACACCATCCCCCCTCACAACACACACTGTCCCCCCTCACAATACACACTGTCCCCCCTCACAACACACTGTCCCCCCTCACAACACACACTGTCCCCCCTCACAACACACACTGTCCCCCCTCACAACACACACTGTCCCCCCTCACAACACACACTGTCCCCCCTCACAACACACACTGTCCCCCCTCACAACACACACTGTCCTCCCTCACAACACACACTGTCCCCCCTCACAACACACACTGTCCTCCCTCACAACACACACTGTCCCCCCTCACAACGCACACTGTCCCCCCTCACAACACACACTGTCCCCCCTCACAACACACACTGTCCCCCCTCACAACACACCACTGATAGCCTCAGATCGGATCCCGGCCCTCTGCTCCCTGGCCTTCTGGGCAAGAAGCCTCATCTGCTCCTCCTTCTCCTCCCTTTGTTTATGGGCCAACTTCTGCGTGATCTGTGAACGAGCCTCTACAGCCTTACGGGCCTGCAAGGGGCAGGGGAGGGAGCATGGCACGGAACACTTCAACACACTGGTAGTTTACAAGATCAGACCAAACACTCCTACTGTACGTACCAGACTAACAAGCCCTACCCCTACCCACCCTGCACCTACCCCTACCCACCCTGCACCTACCCCTACCCCTACCCCTACCCCTACCCCTACCCACCCTACACCTACGTACCTCTCTGTCTGCCATGTACAGTGCCTGAGACAGCTTGGCAAAGTTGTCGTTGATGGTGTGCTCTTGCAGACCACGCCCATCAGCTGCCAGTCGCTTGTCCAAAGGAATGGTGTAGCCCTATGTGTGGAGGGGGGACCACGTCTCTTAGAACAATACACAAAGTCATTTGAGCAGACAAGGTCAGTGTCCAGCCTACCCTTGGGTTCTTCCAGCTGGAGATGCACGGAGGGATCTTCCACTCCTGCTGTTCTTTGGCTGTCACCTTGCGCGTAGGTGAGTGCAGGACAGGGGCAGGAGGGGACGGGGGTCCTCGAGGGATCTTCTTGTTGGTCCTTCACAGAGGGAGAAGGGCAGGGCAGACTACATAGTGGGTGTACATGAATAAATACCTAAGACACTGTTACCATGACAACACAGGAGACTTCAGTAGTACTATTGGAGTAAATGACTATCTCCCTACCTGAACCGAGGTGGAGAGATGGGGTCTCTCTGTGCCTCCACCATGCGGATGATCCTCTGTTTGGAGCCTGCACTGTATGCTGCTCCTTGCTGTGCTGGGGTGTATCTGCACAGAGAACAGCATACGCACCATACCTTCCCTACAGCAGTCAATGTCAGCACAGCTCAACAACAGCACATGTACAAAACTGCTGCAGAAGGAATGCTTCAATACATACAGTGAAACACCCACCACATGCCAGCACCCCAACTGATAGAGATCACAAGAAGTGAACAGAAACACTGTGTGTGTGTGTGTGTGTGTGTGTGTGTGTGTGTGTGTGTGTGTGTGTGTGTGTGTGTGTGTGTGTGTGTGTGTGCGTGTGTGCGTGTGTGTGCGCTCTACCTGATGTACTGTGCTGGGGCCTGCTTCTCAGCAGCCCTCACTGGCTGGGCAGCTGAAATCTTAGACTGAACTAACTTCTCCAAAGCTGCACGTGTGTCTTCTGTAGTCTGCAAAGGAGAAGGCCAGCAGGAGTACACATACATCACATACAAAGAAAGGGCAATTCTCCAAACACCAGCTTGAACACGGGGTTGCCAGTGTTTGAGCTTTTTAAGCCACTTCCCTTTCTCATACACAAGCCAGCTGAGAAGCCCTCACTTCAATATGGACTAAGACAGTGCATGCACTCTCTGATGAACTGACTGGATTTATAATTGTGTTCCCTAAGCGGACTACAGTATGAGCATCCCAATGCTTTACAAACTGTGAAGGGGGTAGGGATGGATCTGGTAGGTTACTCCAAACATTGCTTTCGGTTAGGGTCCAGCCCAACTCCAAAGCAGCTAAAGGCATACAGGACACTACATACCATTCAGACCCTCAGTTGGCGGGAGCTTGCTACTAGTGGTACCTCAGGAGACACTGGTTCAATAGTCAACAACCCTGGCTAAGCAGGCTTGTCAGGAGTGGAGCTGGATAAAGACATGTACTTGGTGTTGTCTGCTTTAGTTGAGTCTGCTGCTTTTGATCAAGATTTTGGCTATTGCCTTTTGATCAACGTCTGTATGCCCATAATGTGTTTGTGATGGCTCAGTAAGACTGTGTTACATTGAAGACTTTGCTCCATTCACTCCGTGAATTGCTTTGTCTCACTCAATACCTCTGAATGGTGTAAACGGGAGAATTTTAGGTGGAGTTTCAGTTATGGTTACATTATCCGTCAGGAAAATACCACCAGAGTCACTCTGCACATACAGTAGACACATGAGATTCCCCTCCCCTCCCAACTCCTCCAAGTTAATCAAGTATGGTACATACATAGTTTTACGTACACAGCTTTGGGTGGCCAGTGATTATGGTGCTCTCTAGGGAATCCCCCCAGTACATACAGAATGCATGCAGGGCAGCAATGTACATAGCATGCGTATACATGCATACCACAGAGCAGGCAGTGACCAGCAGAGGTGTGAGAGGAGAGAGGGAGGATGCAGAAATGATTCACAGATGAACATATGCATAAGCACACTGACGGTGTGATTGATCAAGGCTTCACTACAACCACACCTTCTCAATCTCCTCCTCATCTGGTTGCAAGAGACTGGGGTCACCTTCCTTCAGATGCTGCTCTGTCATGGCCACCAGGGAGGTGTGTACAACCTGGAAATAGCAGGACAAACACAGCAATACACAAAACACATTAATTTGGTACTGCTGCACTGAACACTTTTTGAACTCAACCATTACAACCAACAACATGTGGTTACAAGGATTGAGGAAGGCGCACTTTAGTGCAACATGTGACATCAAAAGAGAGTGCTTGGAAGCAGATAGTGTGTGTTACACATAGATAATGAAATTGTACCAGAAATAATTAAAAATTGAAATTAAACTATACTTAAGTGGCATTGGGAGGTTGAAACACACACACACACACACACAGGCACACACACACACACACACACACACACACACACACACACACACACACACACACACACACACACACACACACACACACACACACACACACACACACACACACACACACACACACACACACACACACACACACCTTGTCCTTTCGCTGTCCGAGCTTTGCCAAAGTGTCATACCTGACCTTGCCCTCTGCGTCGACCTGCAGAGGGACTATCTCACCAGACTGGCCCTTCTTCTTGCCCATGTTCAAGGGGTATTGTGCTACATGGATCTCCGGAAATGCACCACCATCTCCAAAGTCCTGAAAGAGAAGGGAAGAGGTCATGCCACACAGTGCAGGTGAGTGTGGTGCAAGCACAGCCGTTGTATTGCACACTGTACTGCGCCACTATGATGATTACAGAACGTTAGCCACATCCCCCATCATGCACCACACATCTGTCATGTCCTTGTGTCCATCAATACTGTGCGTCGCATACTGGCAGAGCATTCAAGTCTCTCACCTCGAGGGAACGGGGCACCCATCCTTTCCGTTGGCCGTAAGGAGGCGGCTCTTTCTTCACCCGAGGGTGGGCCAGCTGAGTAGGACGTCAGGAAAACAGGGACAGGTCAATGTTGCCTATCACATGGCTCCATAGTTTGAGGGAGGTAACATTTTACTTCTGTGTGCTTGTCCGGCTTACCTCGCGAAAGGAAGCGCTCAGTACCTCATCCGGGGTGGGCTCCAAGGGCGATTGGGTAGGAGCAGGAAGTAACCTAATGGTTTGAAGGACGGCAACACCAAGATTTCACTAAAACATCCCACAGAATTAAGGGAGAAAATGTTTGAAAACAATCTTGCACATACCTTGACAGCGCCATTTTGTTGTAACCACTCTTTAAAATGACGTCGATGATGACGTAATCAATCGTCACGGTATATTGTAGAAGAAATTGCTATTGGTTCATGCATGATTGATCATCACTGCCATTGCTGAGTTTCTTATACATATTCTCATGATCACTTTCCCAAATTCTTCTAATTAATTCCATATCATCTCAACATGTATGTATATAGAGGCATGACAAAATGCACAGGCTTGCATGACCTCAAGTGCACTGATTGCACAACGCTATAAATGGTCACCATCAATCAAGAAAGAGATTGATTCATAGCCAGCTGCAGGTAGCCACATAACACCCCCCACAATGGTGTTCTTGCTTCACATGCACCAATACAGGTAGAAGCACACATTAGCTGCCAGTGTACACTGTAGCTGCTTAGCAGAGTATGACTGACTTGTAGTATTGCATATATGCTGTGGAGGTGTGCAAGGTGTCTGTGCTTATAGTCAGTTCAGTTGCAGAGTGACACTGAGAGAGAAGATGGGTGGACACTGTGTACAACCACAAAAGCACAAACTATAATTTTAATATCCTGTCCATCTGTGAATATAGCTGGACCAGCCTTTTCCTTTAGATGTTTGGTATTGGAGGCTTCCCCCTGGGTCAGGTACGGAGGGATTGTTACCTGGGGCACACAGGAGGGAAGGGAAGAATGAGTCACACATTCATCACTTGTACCGTCAGTGTGTGAGTTGGGATAAGCATTGTCCAGAGTGGTAAAGTAACCAACAGTGATGTGTACTTGTACCAAATATCGGTATATTGCACACCTTTCACAACTTCTTCCAAGAACACCCTTTCCTGCTGACTCAACTTCAACAGTGAGGTGATTACAGGCAGCAGCTGGGCTTGTTCTTGACCAGTTGTATGCAGGAACTGAAGGAATACACAACATTAGCCTGTGGTAACACAATTCTCTATGATTGACAATTCTCTTCTACTACGTATCTAATGCTTGTGCATACACTCACACACACACACACACACACACACACACACACACACACACACACACACACACACACACACACACACACACACACACACACACACACACGTGTTCAGGTACACACTTTGTGACAAGCATACTGTACAGTACATGTATACCTTCAAAACTACATTCTTCAGATACTCCATATTTGAAACAGACTCTTCTCTGTCCTTGTTCCGTTCCAGTCTACATAACCACAACAGAAGGCAAGTTGCTACTTGCTATAGAGTAGTATTCAGCATTCACTCATTCATTGCAAATACAATAACATGTGCACTGCATTCATGTCAGCACACACAGACCTGCGGATTTCCTCCTTGAGTAGTTTGGCTTGGTCAGCTAGTCGCATTGAGTTAGCCTCACTTTCTCTCAACACCTCAGTCAAGTGCTCGGTTTTCTTGCTGGAGGCAAGCAGCTGTTGGCGAACTTGAGCATCTGACAAGGAAGCAACTGGCGTACTGGCCAACTGAGACTCTGTAAAGGACAAGCCAAGATACATGTTTAATTTAATATGTATATGCAGTGTCATCATCCTCACAGATTAGGTAACATCATGCAGATATCATAGTCTTGAGCAAATCAACACAGATGTAACTTGCTCACAAGGCTGCATATCTTAGTTTCTACTCATGCTTACTCTCAATCCTACTACTATGCTCACTGTATGTCCTGATTCTAAGTCAGGCCTGACTAACATCCTGTGCCACTCCACAGTGTAGTTGATGCTTTGTGTGTGCTCTTTAGAGGTCTAGTGCTGGTACAACTAACCTAGACACACATCCACATTACACAAATCAGGGCCTCACACATAGAGGGTTGATGTCAATAAGTCTGCATCTACACGTACGTACACTTACATACTGTGCAATGCAAACAAATCCTCAACCTCTACCCTATTAATGCACTGCAAAACTATGCTGCAATTCATTTACCCTAATCCCATGTATATTCCAAGTGTTAGTACCTGTTCTCACCACACCCAGTACACAACTGCACACAATGTTGCATTAGCTCATCGTTCAGTGGCGTGTACTGGTACATGCACGGCACATACCCTGGGCCCATGTGTCTCCACTGAGGAGATGTTCAAGGGAGACAAGAGGAGAAGCAACTGGAGTCTTTGGCACCTATTTACAAAGCACATTAGAAGCACAATTGCAGATAAATAGGCACACTGCGAAATGCATGCACACAAGTGTATAACTTGAGGTCACACTCTGACTTACAGATGGTTCGCTAGGTGTGGTCATGGGATCCACTGATTGACTGGCCTGTACATCATCAGGGTGCTCCATTCCCTGTAGTGGCAAGGAGGTGTCAGGTCTGCCACATTTGGCTATCCTCCAGTGACACAAACCCAAGCCTCCTTTACCTGCCAGGCCTCAAACCCAAACCAGGCCTCTCATTCCATTCCCCCCTACATTCCCTCCATCTCTCCAGGCCTCTTCTCTCACTACTCACTGGTTCACTTCCTTGCTTAATTATACTTCCTACCCAACCACCTCCAGCACCAGTCCTCCTCACCTCTCCCTCAGAACGAGGTTCACTTCTTGCACTGGCCGTCCCAAGGCCATGCAAAAGAAGCCTGGCCTCATCCTGTCTTCCTCCGCTCCTCTGCTTTGCTTCCATTGGAGTAGATGCACTGCCTTGCTCTTGTTGCTGCTGGTGTTGCTGCTGTTGAGCAGTCTGGAGTTCAGTCTCAAGCCGGCACAGGTCCTCCCTTAGTCCATCCACAACTCCTCTGTGCTCCTTCTGCATAGCAGCGATCTGATCCTGTGAGGGATGGGTATACAGTACGTATAGGAAGCTACCTCCCACAGCACACTCAGTGCCTGGCTTGAACCACATGGCTCAGATGGTTGCAGCTCTCAATGAATGTACAAACTAAGAGGGCGTGTGCACATGTGTACGGGGGGGGAGGGAATGCTAAAGAGATGCAAGGATGCACGATGGAGAGGAAGAGAAGTAAGTAATGTAGGGTTGAGAGCAGGGCGTGCTAGGTATGGATGGACACGGAGGGGTTCCTACACTTACTGCACCTTGTAGGCTTGAGACACGTGTTGCACTTCCTGGCGAAGCTGGCTGACCAGTTCATCCTTCTCCTCTTCAGTTGCAGCATAGCGAGACCTGAGCTCTAAGTGCTTCTGCTCCCACTGTGACTCACTGCTTTGATAGTCTGCCAACAGCTACAGGGGTACAAGCAGTGTAGTGGTCCATGCATGTACCACAAGTACAGGTCTGCACATGGCACAGCAGTGCTTTAAGGAAGGACATTCACAGCACAGTGTGTAGCAATGGCAAAAATGATATACGTAACAGTACCAATTGTTGCTATTTGCTAGTACTGCACATATGAAGTAGTAAGGGGCAGTGCCGCGGAGGCTATTGTTGATAAGGTGTTTGTATGTACCTGTGCATGCCTCTTTGCCAGCTGATCATGCTCTTCACTAAGTTCTTCCAGGTCGGCCAGAGTGGAGCTGAGGCGGTCACTGAAAGGGACACAAGGAAAGAACATGTTCACAGTCCAGACATACTTCAGATGGAAGCGATTAGTTGTCAAATCATTGCCAGTCTTGAGGTAACTACACAGCAGTATGTTCAGAAACGTCTCCATCAGTAGTACACATTCGCATGCTGTGTACTACCTTACCTTCAACAGCTAAGCCATTTCTATACAGTATTTACTGCATATACACACACATTTACTGTACTCGGACAAGCTTTACTGCCTTGACAGGCTCAAATATAATTATTGATTCCACACAAGCTACGTACGTACTAATTAGCACACCTCCTCATACATAGGACAAGAGGAGTGCAGATACAGATCATGCTGTAAAGACTACTGAGGGACTAGTGCAGTCTACAGTAGCTGTGTAAAGAAACATCACTTCATCACAATGTAAGTATGCAACTCAGCTATTCTACACATGTGGTACAGTGCACACATGTGCACATGTGCAAATTTCGAATCTACTGTATTACAAGCAACATATTGACTTACTTTGCAGTCTGTACTTCCTCTTTGAGTTGAGAAAGCTGCTGCTCAAAGCCTTGCCTGCAGAGAAAACAGTGTATGGCAAGTGATAGACATACAACACTGCATGCTTCCAATGATGTACTGGCAGAAAACTAATATACCACTCCAGCAGGTCCTCTGCCAGAGAGATGGCACATGTAGGGCATATCCTTAGATACACCACACTGGGCAATAGCGCAATACAATATGAAGACTACCACCATAACCTACGTACGTATAAAGTGCCAACACTATAAACTACTTACGTACCTTAGTTCTACCTCTGTGTCTACAGATGAAGGACGTGCTGACCTCTGTTTCAAGACACTCTGTGCACGAACCTGTACAGAAAAGCCGGAAGAAAAACACATTTAGAAACTGTTTGTCACTTAGTGCTGCTTGTCCATGACAATCATGATGTTATGCATTATGTCATACGTAGATAACCTGGAGCACACACAAACATGTGGTACACCAGCACAGAAGGGGCAGTAGTAACACCACCTTCCACTATTGTCCTGGTCAGCTGGCCTTGTATCATGACCCACATGTCTTGTTGCATTATCCCAAACACCTCTCTGTCTACACACCTTGTAGCTCTCAAACTCCTCATCCCTCTTCTTGAGTGTCTCTTGCACCACACTAAGCTCCTCCTGCAGAGACCTGCACCTGTTCTCCTGGTGCCGCAGGGCAGCTTGTAGTGTGCCAACTGATGACTGGTGCTGCTGGTCTGACACAGCCATCTTCATAGTCAGCTCAGATACCTGGACCTGTACAGCACACACATTGACACTAGCTTGTTACAAGCACATAGCTTTACTACATGTGCAACTGTTCTTGGAATGCTGGTTGAAATTTAAGTGTGGTTACTAAGTCAGATTTAAGTGAGAAATTGTCTTAACAAACACCCATACTATCTTGTCCACATTAGCCGGCAAGCATTAGTGAAATCTTTTCAACACACAGGTGGACTACCAGTTACCAAAACTTTCAAGAACTAGAAGAAAGCTGTAGAGAAAATGAAAGCTCATGCGTGAATGGATGCCCACATATAAGCCTGTAACGTCATTTCAGCAGCAGCCAGTAAAGGATCAATTATGTAGCAACCTCAAAGCACAGGAGTGCATGAAGAACAAAGACCAGAGCTGCTGTGAAGTCACTTATTCATTGCACTCACTTCCTTTCAAAACAGCACATTGCACACTCTACATATTTTGGAAATTCGTTAATCTGGTGGTATCATATGGTGGCTAGACCTGAATTAGCTTGCTGACTGCGTGCTGTGACAGAATGTAGTTGCACCTACCTACCTACCTCATGTACCACCAGAAGCCTACTTGTACAGTACATGCTTACAAGTATACAGACTGTCAGTGTAGTGGTGACTCACCTTAGCTTCTTCACCACGCAGTTGTTCCTCCTGAAGTAGACTCTGGAGATCAGATATTGCTTGGCTCCGCTCAGCTTCATTCTTCTTGGCTTCCGTCAATTCATTGTGGGCCTTCTTCAACAGTCTCTTTAGTCTCAACATTTCTTGCTCAGACTTGGCTTTAAGGGTTTCACCTTCACCTAGTACAGCCAACAGCACACGGCACATACATTCATTCCCAGAGTGCACTCAGTATGTACAAGAGACACTCATAAGCAGCAGTACAGAGTCTACAGATCATACGTATGCAAACATGTACATGTACATCTATCTCATTGATTGAGTACCTAGCAAAGCCTGTACATGAGTACATAGAGACTTCACGATGAGTAAGAAACTCAATCACCCTGCAGTGTCACACTCACTCACACACCTACTGTACCAACTGTTACACTACTGCTGACTAAACTCAAATCACTCCCAGTATTACATAGCAACAGCATTCGCAAACACCCTCCTCGCTAGTTAGCAGGCACATACCAAGTTGCCTTCTCAACTCTTCAACAACAGTCCCTTGCTTCTCCACAGCCACTCGGGCCTCTTGCAGTTCCTGGTCTCTGCCTGCCAAAGTGCTCTCCAATGACTGAACAGTGTGCTGGTAGTCTGCTAGCTCCAGGTCCATCAGGTTGCTGGCCTTCACATCCTGCAGTGGAGAAACAAGCAATGAGAGGGTGCCACGTAACTGTGAACACTGCTTGACTGACACGTCAACAACACAAAAGGGATTGTGGCACAGTGGGCACATTCTTTCTGCAATGTTGTGTCTTGCCTTCTCAGACTTTAGTAGTTTGTCTTTCGCTCCCTCCAGCTCATGCCGCACTTGAGTAACACTGGACTCTAGTCGTTTCACCTCTTCTTCCAACTACAGCAATCACACAGGTACCACTAAAACTTGCACTCTGCAAGCACAAACAGCGCAAGTTGCAACATTGCTACATGTACGTATGTACAAGCAGACAGGTTGTTTCAAAGACAAATTCATGCCAAGGTAAATGTAAAGTTAAACAGATATTGTACTAACGTACAGACACATACGGATGCATGTGTACTGTACAAGCATTCCTCCACATGTACACTTGCACCCGTATCTTGTACTTGTATTACCACAGCCAAGATATGTGGACCCAATTAATGCAGTGAACCAGCAAGTGGCAACAAGACTGGTGTCTCCGTTGGCAACAGAAAAACCAGCCTCATCTTCCCAGTTGCATGGCTCCCTCAGTGCAGTAGGGGTACTCATCTATGAGTTTACAGGACCCATGAGATGAAAGAGGTAGGGTAAGGCCTTGAGTGACAGCATCAGAGCATATAGCCGTCATGGCCTCCTGGCCATAGAGGTCCTACGTACACTCGTTAATATCTAAGTGGTTAACATAAATTGCACAAGCAGTGCTAAACACTGGGAGGTGCACTAGCACCTAAGAGAGAAGTACACAACTTGCTGTATTTTCCCCAGTGGTTTAGGGTCCACAAGTATGACTAGATTTGTAAACAAGCAAATCCAAATTTTTCAACTTTTGAATACCAGACCAGTCTGGCTGCAGATCTGTTACCTTCTTGCCTACTCACACAGTTTCTGCTAAACACACACATAAGCACATACATACACAGGCACAGACACTGGCATACAAACACACAAGCACGCGCACACACACACACACACACACACACACACACATGAACGACACAAATACATACACACCTCTGCTATTCTCCTGGTCTTCATGGTGTTCTCTTTGGCACTGGCTTCCTGGGCCTGTGTACATGCACTCAACTGCACCCTTAGCTCCTACAACAAATAACACACCCCATGTACATGAGTACTGGAAGTGCATACACACACACACACACACACACACACACACACACAGCATGACAGTGCAAACCTTTCCCTCAGTCTCCTTCTGCTTTGCTTGGGCTAGATGTTCACTGCTCTGCCGTTGGGACTTGGTCAGCTCTGACTCCAATTGCTGAAAGGAGTCAAGGGAAGGGTTATGTATGCACAGTAGGCAGTAGAGGCCCACAATAGGCAGAGATGTATGCAAGTAGAGCTGGAAAATATGTACAAAAGTTATAAACTGTACATAATCAAACTTGGCAGAGCTAGAGAATGTCAGCACAATAGTCGACTGGCACACTCACACTGGCACACTCACACTGGCACACTCACACTGGCACACTCACACTAGCACACTCACACTGGCAGAGTGTGTAGTGCGTATGGTACAGCTACTGCACATCTACTGCTCTTACTGTGCATGTGCTCTTGAGCTCCTTGTACTGCTCTCCCTGCTTATCAGTTTTCTCCCTGAGCTCTCTCACTTGCTGCTCAGCAGTCTGTAGTTCAGTTTGCAGCTGCTTCACTTCCTTACTACTCTGTTCATCAATCAAGGTCAAAGAAGTAACTCTTTCTTCCAACTCTCTACTCAGGTGGTGGCTTTGCTGTTGAGCATCCTCCAACTTTGCAGATAAAGACTAGACACAGCAGAACTACAGTAAGTCCACAAGTACGTGTGCAAGGTGCACAGACACACGACATTGGAGTGGTAAATTGCCCCAGGTGTAGCACTCACTAACCTCACACTTGTCCCATGATGCAGACAGCTCTGCACTCAGCTCCTCAATCCTTCTCCTCAGCTGTGCTGCCTCTTCCTCTGCCCCTTTGAGCTGCTCCAAGTGTGCTTGTTGTTCAGATAGCCTTTCCTGCTCTCTACCGGATAAAGACTCATTCTTTTCATGCAGCAAGACACTCAAGTGCTCCCTCTCTGCTTCCACAGAAGTTAGTCTCTCTTGCAGTAACTAAGACAGTAGGAGTAACATAATGGACATTGAGTACAATGAAACTCTTAGACTCAAGTACAATAAGGCTACCTACTGTTGTACCTGCTCCATGCAATCACCTTTAGTAAGTGCTACTGACATACAGACACTGCACACCTCCAATGCTCACACACATATTGACCCCACTACACTACACACTGCAGAGGTCAGCAGGAGTAAAGCCACACCTTGGATGCATTCAAATCAGTCTTCCATTCGTCTGCCTTTTGTTGCATATCTGCCATCTCCCTGGACTTCCTCCTGCTGTCTTCCCTCTCTTGCTCAAGGTCCTTCTTTGCTTCTTCAAGTTTACATTCAACAGTAGTCATCTTCAGTCTTAGCTCTTCAACATGGTCTGTCAGTTCCTGTCTCTGTCCCTCAACAACTGCTATTTGGGCCTCCACAGCCTGTTCAAAGATGGAATATGGTGTAGCACAAAGGTACACTACTGTACATACATAATTAGACGTACACACTCACACAATACATACGTACAAGCAAACACTATTGGAATTACAAACATTCTGAACCTGGATGTTTTCCATTACAGTGGAAATTGTTAGGCTTGCTAAATGATGAATGGTAGCTAGACTTCTTCCTTGGACAATCTAGCACTCCAAGCACATCAAACATTCAGTCATTGCAAAGATTGATTGACAGTTTGATTTATATGGTGTGCTTTATTTTCCAAAGAAGAAGACTTGCTACTATCATGCTTTCCACCGTTAAAGTAAGAAAACAAAACTGTAGGCACAGACAGATGCTGAATTGGTACAACTATGCTGTAAACATACACACAGGAGTGTGAGTCTATAGAGCAAAAGAGAACAGTGTGCTTATCGCAAGATGTACTTAATATTCAAGTCAATGGCATCGCATTCTTTGCTTTAATGTTAGACATATGGCTCAGTGATTAGCACTGTACATACGAGCACCCTTAACCCTCCTGTGCATGTACCTTGATTCCTTCCCGAGCATGTGCTAGTTCCTCTGCTCTCCTCTCTCCCTGTCTCACTGCTTCCTCCAGCTCCTTGCTTCGCTCACTCAACAGACTGCGAAGGGACTCCACCTCTTGTTCTGTTTGCGCAGTGGTGTCTCCCACAGAAGGGCTCTCTCCCTCTTTCACCAACAGCTGCTCCTCCTTCATGTGGTCCAATTGAGCAGAAAGATCCTATGAAGTGCAGCAACAGCAAGACAGACAGACACAGTGCCTCCAGCGAGACGGTGTTAACGTACATACTTGTGTTTGTACACTGTGCTCATCACAGGTGTGACATGGAGGATGTAGATCTGACTTTAAAGTGTGCATCATTTGCAGCGGAACTGTTACTGGGGTAGATAGTTATGTGATATGCAGGATGCAGGTGATAACACTCCACATGTTACATAATTACGTGAAATAACCCTACTTCAACCATTTGGCACTTGCACCAAACGTGACCACACATGAGCACAGTACCAGTGCACAATAATACCAATGAATAGGAGTTCCAAGTGAGCACGCCCCTCACCTCACACCTGATCTCCAGCTGTGCTACCACCTCCCTCTGCTGCCCAGCTACCCTTTGTGCTTGCTCCACCTCACTGCTCTTGGATAACAGGGCTGACCTCACTGCCTCCAACTCCTCCCTACTGCTGGCCAGCTCAGAGCCACATTGTTCAATTTCACGTTGCAGTGCAGCCTTCTCAAGGTGCACTGCTTGGAGGTCCTTCCTGAGGGACTGTACAATAAAGCAAGTAGGAAAGACATGAAGAAGTCAGTATGTACATATACTGTACATACGTAGTCCACTTTAACATCCAGTTGTGGGATGCATACAATGGCACAACATGTAGGGTGCCAAACAGTGCTGTTCACTTGCAGAGATGCACAGAAAATACGTATTACAGTCATCACTCCACTGCCGCAATCAACACACCAAGTGACCTCCTTGTAGATATGTACGTATGCACACACCTCAGCCTCTGCTTGCTGCTGTTCCTTCTCTGCCTCTTCATCTGCTACACAGCTCTCTTGTAGCTCAGACAGCTGCTGCTGGAGAGACTTGCTCACGTGTTGGGCAGCCTCCAGCTCCTCTGTCAGGCACTGTATAAGAACACATCACGTTAACATTCGGCTCAAAGAATTCATGCAGAACACATAACTAAATGTTCATTACCAAAGGCTGAAGCAACTACAGTAACATCTCATCACACAATGTCATTGCCTAATTACATATGTACTATATGTCAGGGTTCACTCTCCTGGGGGGAGGGGAGCTTCCCCATCAAAATGTTTGCCGAATGCAGCAAATGGCAGTCATTTGATCTTCAGATTCTCAAATTTGATTGGGCCATGATCCTAAACCACCCTTGGAAGCATATACACACTTTTGGGCACTACACTTTCCCCCAAATTTACATTCTAGACAGAACCCTGACCCAGTATTTAGTAGATAGAGGACACATGATGCAACCAGCCGGCTCCCTGTCCCCTTCCACCAGAGTGCTCTCACCACTAGGTCCTTCTTATGCTGCAGCTCCCTTTGGTGAGCATCTTTCTGCAGCTCAGCAATCGCCAGCTCTGCATCCTGTAGCTTCTGTTGACTCTCTGCACTTGACGCAGTGCTACTCTCAAGCTGCAGCAGGTCAAGGAGGACTTAAACTGAAGTGAAGAGTGGCTGGGATGAGTACTGCACAGCAGACCCTCGCCTTCCTATCTACACAACTTGCACTTTGCACCTAACACATCCCCTTTGGGTCATTGCATGGTGAATCCCCTCTACTCTCGGCATCCTCACATCTTGCTCCAGCTGAACATTATCAGCTCTTGCTTTCTGCAACTCGCCTGTCAACTCCTAGTCAAGGGAAGACCAGGGTATATGGTGCACCATTAAGAAGTGCTTGTAAACAACTCACATCCATCTCCTTGGAGCTTTCAGTCTTCTGCTGGTCCAGTAGCTCTAGAGTACATGCCAATTTGGTCTTTACTACATCCAGTTCACAAATCAGATTCTAAAATGACCAGAGGATGGAAGAAGAAGAAAAGGTGGAGAGAGGAGGACAGCTAGATGTCTCCCTGCATGAGCACTTTCATACTACGTACATAGCAACTGTCACAACTACACCACACTGTTACACGACTCACCTCCTTCTCGCCATGCAACTGTCTGCACAATGCCTTGGTCTGCTTATGTTCTGCAGTCAACATGTCACACTGGCTCTTCACAACCTGCAGCTCCTCGACAAGTGCCTCATTCTGCATGCCATGCTGGTCACTCCGCTGTTCCTCTTCCTTGCTTTTCACCTGTTCACAAGCCTTGCTCAACTCTGGAAAGAGGACCAACAACAAGTGATGGCCACAGGATGCCCTGATTCCGTCAAAGACAGCTAACAGTAGTATCATTGGTTCATCACAGACAGAGCACAATCACAGCTTGAATTGTGTAAGAGCTACAACTTCATGGTTGGATTGTACCTTCATTCTTTGCTTTCAACTTCTGCACCATCTGAGCCTGCTTCTTGATGTACTTGATTAGGTCCTGTCTTGGCAGTCCCTCCAGCTGTATGTATGAGAGAGAGGGGAGAGAGAGAGAGAGAGAGAGAGAGAGAGAGAGAGAGAGAGAGAGAGAGAGAGAGAGAGAGAGAGAGAGAGAGAGAGAGAGAGGGAGAGAGGGAGAGATGGAGCCATACCAACTGCAGCCCACTGCACAAACCATGACTCAGGAGGTGCACTGTATGGCTGTGTACTTACCTTTCCTAGAGCACCCTTTGCTGGTGTCCCAGGCTGTGAGCTAGCAGCTACACTAGTCTGTGGTGAACCAGACTCCTGCTGAGGTGAGGTGGGAAGGCTCTTTGGCTGCATGTCCTTGTGTGGAGGGGATGTGGGAGGGGTAGTTAACTCAGGGTTCCCTTTAGGTGTTCTCTTGGGAGTGGATGGAGGCAGGGAGGTGCTGGATGTCTGAGAATTTGAAGTTGGCAACCTATACAAGGATGGAGCAGTACACATGTACAGTAGGGATTTGGCTTAGCAGTAAGGAAGGAAGAGGTAGTGAGAAGGCAAACACAGGCCAACATTGTAGCTATTCCACAGGATATCTATAATGAACCAGGAGTTCAGAGTGCTCCACAAACCACTGATCCACAATAAACACATAACATTCGAAATAGTGAAACACAATCATATAGCACATAACTACACAGACATACACAGACATACACACACACACACACACACACACACACACACACAGACACACCAAGCACACACACACACACACACACACACACACACACACACACACACACACACACACACACACACACACACACACACACACACACACACACACACACACACACACACACACACACACACACACACACACACACACACACACACACACACACACACACACACACACACACACACACACACACAGCATACACACAAACATACAAAGGAATGCAAAACTAAACTCTGAACTCATTTTTACACACCTGTGTGGTGGAGTGACTAGTCCTGCTCCCACTGGGCTCTCCCCTGGGCCACTGTCAGTGGTCCCCCAAGAACTCCAGCCATCTTCAGGAGGATCCTGTACAATAGGGTGGATACTCAGTCACAGTCAGCTGATCTACCTGGACTAAATTGGACATGATGAAGCCAAGGCATTCCTCTGAAATGCATGGTCTTGCCTGACATGTAATACCAATAGCACGTAGACATGCATCTTATCAATGTATGTATAATTATACAATATAAACACAGCTCATTTCACAAGACCTTTAGATAGTATGTACATAATTAGGGCTTGCCCTGCATTCACCTAGCATAAGCTGCATCATTGGCTTTCATGGTATGAACACATACACAGAACATACACGTCAAATCGAGCGGGAAGGAGTAGACTTGCGAGTAGACTTGCGCTCTTGAAATCTGGAAACCCTGCGTATCAAACGGGCCAAACACCCTATTCAACATACTCTTCGTATCCCAGGTTCGCCCCAGGTACCGTCCGGCACCACTCGAATCGCCTGAACCATGCCCCCAAAGAAGAGGTCGGATGCCGCCAGAAGAGGTGAGGACGCAACATCATCTGCGTTGCCTTGCGGGAACTGCGGTAGTCGGGGAAACGAAGAGGAAGGAATACGCTGTGATGGCCCCTGCAGAGGATGGTTCCACTTCGGGTGCCTGTCTCTCACCGAGGAAGAAGTGGCTGAAGCGAGGGAAGACGGCGCGTCGAGACCCTGGAGCTGTGACAGATGTCTGGCCCTCTCCTCAGCTGTGCAAGAGCTCCTCCACACGGTGAAGATCCTCAACGAGAGGCTGCACTCTCTGGAAACCGACAATCAGGACCTGACCAGGAGACTGGAGCTCCTGGAGAGCCATGATAGCGCCCCGGAACATGCCAGCGCGAAAAGCGCAACGGCCGATATGGACACTGAAACCAGCTCAATAGCAGACGAAACGACTTCAGCACACGAGGCTACCAAAGATGATGACAATGGCTCACGCAAGGCCACAAAGGAAGTCCAAAGTAGGCTTAGAGGTGCTGATGAAAAGGAACGCGCCCAACAGAAGACAAAGAAATCTACCCTGTTTATCAGAAAGATCCCAGTAACTCACCAAATTGAGGATGTCAGATCGCAAATGAGGAAGTGCCCGGGGATACCCCTGAAACATCTAACCATCACGCAACCTATCCCTAACAGTGAGTTCACAGGGAAATGGAAGTATATGTCTTGTGAGGGTCCTACAACAGCGTTAGAGATGCTCACACAGGCATGTGAGAAGAGGAACCTTCCTTGGAGAATCAACTCTGCTCCCCCAACACGCCCCACTCCTTTTTTCGACAACCAGACACACAAACTTCATCGAGAACTAGCAGCAAGACCAGAAGGTCCTCCCAAACCATTCACACCACAGCATTGTCCCCGCCTCAATACCCACCCTTTCCCACCACCACTCAGCCTCCCACTATCATTCCCTCCCCACCATCGCAGTTTTGTACACGACCCTCCACCTCCCCCAAGACCATGGCTCCCGGGTCCTCCCGGCCCTCCGGGCCATCTCACCAGGCTTTGGCACCAGCTTCAGGCCCAGGAAAGGGAGCTGGCTCATCTGAGGCATTGCCTGGGGGCTCCACCACCACAGAGCATGCACTGGGGCCAAAACAATCAGTAAGTTATGGGGTCTGGAATGTTAGAGGTTTTGTGCAGAGGGACTACTGTAGGCTTAGGGAAAATGTGATCACAACAACGGATCTTGACATAGTCTGCTTGTGTGAAACATTTCTAAGAAATTCTGAGATTATAAGCATTGAGGGGTATAAGTGGTTTGGACACAATAGGACCAACATCTCTAAAAGAGCAGTGAGGGGATCAGGTGGAGTGGGTGTGCTTGTCAAGGAAAGTATGTTTGATAGGTTTAGTATTGACGTAGTTGATAAAAGGCACGAAGACATCCTATGGCTTGCATGTACTCAAATAAATAACCCAGACAACACAATCTTCATAGGTGTATGCTACTTGCCACCAGCAGCCTCTAGTAGAGGAGATAAATCTCATGATGTATTCGATACTCTAAGATGCCAATGTCTGAAATTCCAGGATAAAGGAGAAATTTTGATTTGTGGTGATTTCAATGCTAGAATTGGTAGCCTGAATGACATGTCTGACGTCACACAAACTAGGTTACCCCAAAGACAGATAATTGACTATACTACTAACTCCCATGGTAAACAGCTAATAGATTTTCTGAGAGACTGCAATATGGTCACACTCAATGGGAGATTCTCAAGCGATAAAGACAACTTTACAGTAATCTCATCAGTAGGGAAATCTGTTGTAGACTATGCTATAGTACAGGCAGACCACTTCCGGAATTACTCCAATTTTCAAGTGAAAACTGTTTTGGACATATTGGAATACTACTCCATCCCATCCGATTCCCCTATGCCGGACCACTCACTGGTTTGCTGGGAGTGTACGTATCCGGAACTTATGCCCAACAAGGCTTCACCACAACGCTTAAACAGTGCTAAACTGTTACCTCATGTTCCGATATACCGCCGAGATGTAAACAAACCTCTTTTTAATAGTAATCATCCAGTACAAGTACTTGAAGAGCTAATAACAGAACTAGACTCACTAACAATATCCAGTGACACTAACAATCAGGGCAATGATTTGATTGAAAATTACAGCGCATTCTACTCTCTTATTAAAAATGAGTATCATAATCATAGCACTAAAACCCATCACAGATCATCTAAAAAGCCATGGTGGAGTTCTGACCTAGACTCAGCTAGGAAAAACCTGAGACTAATACAGAAAGAATGGACAGTAGAACAAAATACAGAAAAGAAACACAAGCTGTGGCAAAAATTCAAGAAAGAACAGCGGAGATTCAATCTCAGTACCCGTAAAGCTAAAAGACAGTTTATTAAGGAAAAACAAATTTACTTCTTATTAACAAAGGCCTCTAACACAAAAACGTTCTGGAAAGAATACCACTCAATTGGAATAAATACTGATAAGTGCAACACTACTGACCTGCCTAGTTTCATTATAAAAGAAGATGACACACTGACTTCCAGCAGTGAGGAAACCATGATGACCTGGAGAAAGCATTTTGAGTCCCTCCTAAATCCCCACGACACAGAATTTAGCAATTTAGGATCACAATCTAGCAATAGTTATACCCCATTTGATGATGAAGTACTGAATAGACCTATTGATCTGGAAGAAGTGTATCAGGCCATAGCACAACTAGAGGAAAATAAAGCACCTGGTCCTGATTACATATGCCCAAGTATTATTAAGGATGACAAAGTCACCCAATACCTCCATAGATTATTCCAGAAGTGTTTTGAAACAGGAATTGTGCCCCCAACATGGCTGAATAGCACTATCCAGCCAATCTATAAAGGAAAAGGTGACAAAAATGATCCCAATAACTATAGAGGCATTACACTGCAATCGTGCATAGCTAAGGCATTTGCTAAAATTATTAATAACAGGCTATCCAACTACCTAGAATCTAACAGTCTCTTACATGATGAGCAGAATGGGTTCCGTAAGGGTCGCTGCTGTCAGGACCACATATCTTCCTTATACTTCATAATTGAAAATAGGAAATTGAGCAAGCAAGACACTTATGCCTGTTTCGTTGACTTTAGAAAGGCCTTTGACTCTGTTCCTAGGGAACTGCTTTGGAATAAATTATTACATATAGGAATTAATAATAACATTCATGCTAGTATAAAGGCATTATATACGAATACCAGAAGCTCCATAAAAATTGATAACAACCTCTCCTCCCCCATTATTATTAAGCGTGGAGTGAAGCAAGGCTGCCCTCTCTCCCCTACCCTGTTTAATATTTTTATAAACGACTTGATTGGATATTTGAATGAAAAAGCTGAGGGGATTTCCTTTGGATCATGCCAATTGAGTGCCCTCATGTATGCAGACGATCTTGTACTAGTAGCAGATAAGCCTGACTCACTCAATAATTTGTTACAGGCACTTAATCAGTGGTGCACTGACAATGGAATGTGAATCAGTCACAACACATCATCAAAACCATCTCTGCTCCTCTTGTACGAGTCAGCTCAGTAGATGTTAACTCAATACGCTCTACACTAGGCTAGCCAAAGAAAGGACCTACCAAGATTAGCCAAGGTCATTGATATGATGTTCTACCCTACATCCCAAGGCCAGTACACTGCCGCAGGATGATCAAAAGAACAAGATCGCACTCAGCGGCCCAATTTGAGCTCAACCTTCCCTGCCCATTTTCTGTTCACGCCCAAATTCCTCTCTCCAATATGCGGTCTCACCTTATCCCTCTCTGATGGACTGGTTCGCGTCACTTCCCCATCTACTGGCTCTGTTGGCCCTAAAATATCTTCATCTCCTTCAGCACGATCGTCTCCTTCAATATTCAGCGACTTGTTAAATTCTGTTTCAATTTTTTCATAAGCCCTTTTGATCCCTGAGAAGAACTCCATTTTCTTTGAGTCTTGCGCAATACCTTAGGCCTTTTGGCTAATGAATAACGTTGAAAGCAGCTGCTGCATATAATTATCATCTGTGCGCAAGTCGGCGATGAGTAGCGATTCTGACAGCAGCAGCAGCGGTGGAAGCGAGACAGGGAACCCAGGACTGGGAGCAGCCGGACGTGTGCGGTTTCAACTATCCTTGCTAGGGACGGCGAAGTGGACAAG
>CAXHTE010000055.1:0-30519 GCA_964019415.1 Ianthella basta
CATAACAAGATGAAATTTAATATTTCATGTATAATTTACTGGTATACAATTTAGACAAGGCATGCACTGGAAGCCCTATAAATACCATCATCAGATTAGTCACATTATGGATCAATGGTTTTCAATTACCTATACTAGACCTTCCTCATGCAAACAAAAACACGTCAAGGGGCAGGCATCAGGTTCTGTAGCTCGCTGAAGGCGGCCACTCTGCTAGTATAGCTATATAGTATAGTTATGCAGGCGTCTTTCACAAATTGTGCAGGTGTTGCTGAAGGGCTTTTGCATGTTCACGGCCAAGGAGTGTTGCACACTGACTTGAAAGTAGATAATGTAGCCTAATCCAACCGTTGGCCAGAAAGCAAGGAAAATTCTACAAAGTTCTGGCCTACAATCATTGATTATGTTAAAAGTGTGCCCATCTGACAGATGCAAAAAGAACTCTTTGCCGCACCAGCAGAAGTAAGTTTTCAAGGAACATTATATACATTTGGCACCAGACCAGAGCAATCTATATAGATGTGTATGGGAGTCACCAATAAAAATTATACTGTCATTCTCATCTATTGCACACCATAAGGAACTTGAACTGTTGTGGATCACAAAGTTGTTAGCTATATAGCTAGCTTGTACACATGCATCCTCTCAAACTGTTGCTTCAATGCAGGGACTGCTGGCTTCCACTGACCTCTGTTACTTGCTAGGCATGGCACAGAAACAGCTGGGCCAGCAGCACACAGCCAGAATTACGCTGGAGATTGAGAACATAGATGGTCATCATCTACACCTGCAATAGACACAAACCAGCAAGAAAAACAGCTGGAGAGCCAGCTATGGCAGGAGCGGCTTATCAACTGTCAGGAATATGGGCAGTTTAGCTTTGTGCTATGATGAAGGCTCTAGCTGAGTTGCCCGTAAGCTAAGAAAGTGAACCACTGTTTCCAATGTACAATGTCTACCTTGGCCAACATGCTTCACTCCCAGCCCCACTCATTGTACAGGTAGAGCTCTGTACTGCTGAAGAGTCGGATGACATTTTCCAGTTCAGGTTTACCCTGGATGCAAGCGATCAGACCATCCTGCAGAAGTGTGCTGCGGAAAAGTGGGTCCTGTAGTGCCACTGCCTTCCACTGGTTTCAAACCCAGCAAAGCTATGAATGATATTGTTGAACCTCTGTAGTCAGAGACAGTTGGGTTTAATTTGTAGTTGGCCAATATCTGGTCATAATGCACTATTTTTGGCACATAATAATAAATGTGTTCGCACATAGGTATGCATGCGACCAAATGTACACACCTCACAAATATGCAATTAATGAAGAACAACAGCATTCAGCCACACATGCCCATGAGCACAGTGACTCATGGTGACTCTGCATGATACCTGATGCCAAAGTCTTGCTTAATACTTGTGCAATCTTACCGGGCCCATGCCACATGAAACCGTAACCTCCAATCCAGTGCCACCTCCAGTGCTGCCTCCAAAGCTATCTCCAACTCCTGTACCTCACAATGATGAATTCACCGTGTGCTTCAAGCTCGGGAACATCACGGTTTGTAATGGGTGTTGATGTAATTTCTCTGCCACAGACAAGATTGTACTTCACCAGTCTCCAAACTGGCCTCCCTTCATCTAAATTTGGAAGCACATACTGCCACGCACAAGGGCAGTGCATTGAGCTGAGTTCATTGCCCATTCTAGAATCATTATACATGTACCAGACGATGTGAACACAGACTTACTCACCAACAACAGGATGTACTTTCAAGTGAATTTGGCATTGTAACTTCCACATTACGTGGCTAGCTACATTATGTAGTTTACGTGATAATGACTGTGTGCTGTTTTCATTTTATATTAGTATAACGGTGTGCAAAGAAGTTGCAAGAGTCGACGAAGGCGCAAAGACTGAAGCTATTGCCCGTACAGTGGCTGCTGCAACATGTTACCAGAGCTTGAAGCAGGAACAAGTGCAAACAGCTGTAAGAATTTGTATGTGGACGCAATGATTTCGTCTCCCTTCCTACTGGCTTCGGCAAATCACTCATCTATGGGATTCTACCTGCAGAAGTAGAGTTAGCATCGGGACGTCCACCAAAGACATCAATCATTCCAGTTATTAAAGAGGGTTGCATAATGGTTGTCTACATGTTGACACTGGACTTAGGACTCAGCCAAGCCATGCCCAAACAGGCTGTTTGTTTACACAAGGGGTCATGTGCTGCACGACCTCATCTAGTCATGGCAGCATTTCCACTTAGTTGTATAGAATGCCAAGAGCGTAGTCTGTGGATTTGAAGCGTCAGATTATGTGGAGTACGATTTACAGTGGTCTTCCTATAGAAGAAGTGGCAGACATTCTTTGTGAGAAGACTGCAAAAAGGGCTGTTCAGTAATATTTTGCAACAGGCGACTTACTCATCGAACTCTCAAGAGGCAGGTCCATAAGTGAGAACAATCAGGTTATCCTAATGCAGTTACTCAGGAACTAACCCAGGAATATATATTCAGGAGGTCCAAGAAATGTATGAAGAAATTACTGGGATATCTTTGCACCCAATGTCAATTATCCGCTATGCGGTTCACTTTGATCTAAGGTGGCAGAGAATGTGGTGACTATCAATTCAACAGTCAGATATAGATAGGGCAGAGTTCATGATGCAAGTGGAAGCCGTGGATCTTGCCTTCTTCGTCTTGGTATGTTAATGCAGAACATCTTTACGAAAAATGGCTTACGGTGCGAGAGGAATGACACCTGACAATGTCATGCTGCAAGTTAGGGGGAAACAGCTATCTGTGATAATTGCTGCAATGTCAGTATGAGCAATTAAATTTTCATTTCATTTTGAAATTTTTCATATATTTTTCTATACTGTTAATAATTTTCTTCTTCATTTCTTTTTCTCATTAATGACTTGATTGGATATTTGAATTTATATATTTTATTTTCAGAGACTCAGATTACAGTTTTTTAATTGAGTTAACCTATAGCTGAAAAATGCAATTGAAGATGTTATGATTTTATCAATGGCTTCAGGAAGTTTGTAGCAGCAAGTTGATTCAGCCAAGGATCCAGCTTGGTGGCAATGGAATAATTGTGCAGATCGATGAGTCCTTATTTCGACATAAACCCAAAGTATGTTAAAATTACTGATAGCTTGCTCCAAACAACTGAACATACACAATATAATTCCCTCTTTTTCAGTATTACAGAGGGAGAGCAACTGCAAATGAAGTATGGGTCTTTGGGATGGTTGGTACCAGCTCGTCACCAGCATTGGGTTACATGGAGATTGTACCTCAACGGAATGCTGCAACATTGCTTCCTATCATACAAGCCCACACTTTACCTGGCACTGTGGTCCATAGTGACCAGTGGAGCGCATACAGTCAGGTTGCCTCTTTGCAAAATGTGGCTCCACACTCCACCGTGAATCACTCGATTGAGTTTGTCCATCCAGCAACAGGTGCGGAGTCGTATTGGAATCGGTGCAAAACCCAATTCAAGGCATGAAGGGGTGCCGTGAATCACAGCTGCCCAGTTATTTAGACGAGATCGACAGCCGGTACAGCTCTGAACAGCATCATTCGCGACATTGCCGATCAGTACCCTGTGTAGCTAGGTGCACTGTGCCGTTTTGTACCACATTTGGAGGCTTGTAGCCTCTTGCTGTTGCGTTGCACTGTGAATTCCAAATGCGACTATCAGCTAGATTACAGATGCCCAGAACTGGTCCAGACTAAGAATCCCAGAAAAAGATAGGCAGCGATGCAAGAACTGGAGATATCGTCAAGCAAACTGACGACAAACTTGGACAAAACGAGACGAGATAAACCTGAAAAGATTATCACTGCTGAACACTTTAAAACCACAACAATCTAGTCGCACGTGGTCGCACGATGACGTCACTAATTAGTAAGGCGGCCGTGTCCGTATATTACGATGGATCCTACTCTCCTTGCCGTACCTTAGACAAATGGAGCAACACAGATCAATCGTCGTTGTTCACGTGGTAAGCGCTGTAAATTATGTAAGGTAAAGCGCCCTATTTCCGCACAAACTTCCAATATGGTCGTACGCATTCTAGGTGTTACAACGCAGAGGAACACAAAAGTGCTTTGAAACATACCTTGAGGTATACTCTCACCGGAGCCGAAGTTAAATTGAGAGCGAGTGCTTACTGCTATCAGGCGGCGTCGATTAATGCGGCTTTGGTTTCATATTCCGGTCGATTGAAATTATTGCGCAATCTTTGTGTGATGTCATGCAGTTTTGCTGTGACATCATTATGCATCATCAAATGTACCTTTAGCTATTGTATAGTATAACTTTAGTATTGTGCAATATAGTTTGGCTATGCTGACTACAGTATTTCACACTTAGTTTTAAAGATTCATCACCAATATTTTGAGGGGGTGTTTGGGGGTAGCCCCCTATTATGCTTTAGTGTGTGCATTGCTCAATGGTGGAAACATGTAGCCAGTTAAGCAAGTACATTGTAGATATATAAGGTATGTGTCCGTCAGGGGATTCTAGGGGGCAGGCCCCCTATCAGGAAACTTCAAACAAAAATTAATGCAGATGGACGCATCATGATAGCATAAATACACAGCTAGTAACTATGCACATTGAGGGTATGCTTTCCTCTGTGTAAGATTGCCCCTATACTTGTGTGTGGTGATGAGTATCTACATGTGTCCATTGGTCCTGGTGATGTGGTGCCAGAACAACAGTTTAAACTAAGACATGGACTAATTAGCACTGCCCCTATACTTGTGTGTATATGTGTATGTTAATGTGTGTACTGGTCCTGGCGACAGGGCGACAGGATGACAGTATAAATTAAGAAATGGAGTAATTAACATTGTCCTTATACTTGTGTGTATATGTGTATGCTAATGTTTCTACTTGTCCTGGCAACAGGGCGACAGGACGACAGTTTAAATTAGGAAATGGAGTGATTAGCATTGTCCCTATACTTGTGTGTATTGATGTGTATGCTAATGTGTGTACTGGTCCTGGCGACAGGGCGACAGGACGACAGTTTAAATTAAGAAATGGAGTAATTAGCATTGTCCCTATGCTGTGTGTGGAGATGTGTATCTATATGAGTCTACTTGTCTTGGCAACACGGTGAGAGGACGACAGGTGAAATAAAAAATTGGACAAATTAGTATTGCTCCTATGCTTGTGTGTGGGGCTGTGTATGCTAATGTGTCTACTGGTTCTGGAGACAAGGCGACAGGACGACAGTATAAATTAAGAAATGGAGTAATTAGCATTGTCCCTATGCTTGTGTGTACTGATGTGTATGCTAATGTGTGTCTACTGGTCCTGGCAACAGGGCGACAGGACGACAGTTTAAATTAAGAAATGGAGTAATTAGCATTGTCCCTATGCTTGTGTGTACTGATGTGTATGCTAATGTGTCTACTGGTTCTGGAGACAGGGCGACAGGACAACAGTATAAATTAAGAAATGGAGTAATTAGCATTGTCCCTATGCTTGTGTGTACTGATGTGTATGCTAATGTGTCTACTTGTCCTGGCGAAAGGACGACAGGATGACAGTTTAAATTAAGAAATGGAGTAATTAACATTGTCCCTATGCTGTGTGTACTGATGTGTATGCTAATGTGTCTACTGGTCCTGGCAACAGGGCGACAGGACAACAGTTTAAATTAAGAAATGGAGTAATTAGCATTGTCCTTATGCTGAGTTGAGATGTGTGTAAGCTATGAGTCTACTTGTCCTGGTGACATGGTGAGAGGACTACAGGTGAAATTAAGAATTGGAAAAATTAGCATTGCTCCTATGCTTGAGTGTGGGGATATGTATGCTAATGTGTCTACTGGTCCTGGCGACAGGGCGACAGGATGACAGTTTAAATTAAGAAGTGGAGTAATTAACATTGCCCCTATGCTTGTGTGTACTGATGTGTATGTTAATGTGTCTACTGGTCCTGGCGACAGGGCGACAGGACAACAGTTTAAATTAGCATTGTCCCTATGCTGTGTGTGGAGATGTGTAGCTACATAATATTATACTGCATTGCAAATTGTACTTGAAATGATCTATGCTATATAAAGTACAATTTACATCATTTCATAATTATAGCATTATATTATGTTTAATTAAACAACGAATCATTTCTTTTGACATTTTTCAACATCATAATGGCAATGGGCATGTTCAGTCATATTCATGCATGACATTGCACTATAAGTTCTGTAAATAAGTGAGAATATAATAAAAACTCCATGTTGGCAAGTATTACCAGTGTGACACTGTGTGGACCCTTGTGTTAACTGTGTGTGGATGATTGTGTTGTGTACATGTGTATCTGTAATTTAAAAAGTTATGTATCCACACCTGATTAGAACTCCGTGATCATCCGGTTGTTGTTGCACCTTAGTCAGTCACGATCAGAGACCCTGTAGTGCTCACAGGTTTGGTTCACCTTGTTGCTTCATTGATTGTTGACTTCTGCCCGCGAAGTGTTCGTTGCATGCCCGTCCGTTTTCCAGCCCCAACGAGTTGTACAGCGTTCTACAATTGGCGTAGTCGGCAGGATTTTTGGAGGAATGGCGGGGAAACCAGTTGTCCTTCCTGACGCGTATGCAGGCGATGGGAACTGGGATGAGTGGCTCGACCACTTCGGTAACGTCGCGGCGGTGAACAAGTGGACCCCTGAACAGAAGCTACTGTGGCTGAAGGTCCGCCTGACAGGACGGGCCCAACGGGCATTTAAGCAGCTGTCCGAGGCAGCGCAGGGAGACTACGAGGAGGCTGTCAAGGTGCTGCGCGAACGCTTTGAACCAGAGAGCAAGCGTGCCTTGTACGTGGCGGAGTTTCACACGCGCGCGAAGAGCAAGTCTGAGGGATGGGCCGATTTTGGCGAGGAACTCAGAGTGTTAGCTGATCGGGCATTCCCCACCTTGAGCACAGACGCTCGACAGCTACTGGCCCTACAGCAGTATCTGGGTCAGATTGACAATCCCCAGATTGCTTTTGCCGTGAAACAGCGACACCCTACCACAGTAGAGGCCGCGGTGAGTGCTACCCTTGAGCTAGAGTCGTACCTGCTTCCAAAGCAGCGTGTAGCACGGGTGGAAGAAGCGTCTGTAGATCGAGTTGGGGGAAGACCAGATGCCTTGCTGGAGACCATGTCAGCCATCCTTGAACGCCTGGAGCGTCTGGAAACTCAGTCATCTGCAACCCGAAGAGACTGTCAACCCCAATCCAGAGATCCATCAGCCCCTGTCGTCTGCCACAAGTGTGGCAAAGAAGGACACTATGCTCGAGGATGTGCAGCAAAGAAGTTGCCGGGAAACGGCCGACCCTCGGCGTAGTGGGGCCTACGTTCGAGGGAGAAGTGAAAATGCCCAAGCAGTGCCCTCCGCCGACAACTGTATATTCTACAGTCTCTGATTCATCATATTTTGTCGCCACCACTATCAACAATGGAAGAGTCTCCTTCCTGATTGACACCGGATCAGCTTTTACTATCCTAAGGAAAGACACGTGGGAGCGGATTTGCCCAAATGGACCTCCCCTTGAAGCCAGTACTCAGACCTTTGTTGGTGTGAACGGAGAGAACCTGGATTCACATCGTTCCTGTGAGTTGCGCATAAACATTGGGGGTACACATTTTGATCACCGCATTTTTGTTTTGAGCAACATCACCACTGAAGCGTTGCTCGGGCTATATTTCTTGGAAGCCCATGATTGCACACTAGCTGTTGGGGCTGGTGAACTCCGCTTTTCAGGGGGTAAGGTGCCGTTAAACAAGGCAGGAGGCAGGTGTACGCCCGGCCCTACTAAAGTATTGCGTGTTGCAGTGACGACCAAGGTCCCAGCCATGAGTGAGATGGAAGTACTTGCCACCCCTGAGGGTCCAGTTCTGGGTGGGATCTGGTTAGTGGAGGGAAGAGAGACAGTCTCATCTCCAGTACTAGTAGCTCGAGCCGTGGTAACTGCTCAAGCACAGCAGGGGATCCCTGTCCGCATCCTTAATCCTGGAAAAGGAGAGGTAACTCTGTACAGTGGCAGTCGAGTGGCTGTAGCCAGCTCTGTGGAGGCCTCCCAGGTTGTGGAGTGTTCAGACCAGGAATGTCACGGAGTGCTCAGCGTTTCACGAGAACTGGAGGGGGACTTGTGGCACACAGTGGAACGTGTGGGGGAACAACTGACAACAGAGCAGCGTGACGTACTGTATGCATTTCTAGAGAGTTACGCTGACATTTTCGCTAGCAGTCCTGATGATTTCGGCAGAAACGTCCAGGTGCAACACCAGATCAACACGGGTGATGCCCGCCCTATCCGACAACGGATCAGGAGAATTCCCCCAGCTCGTAGACAAGAAGTCAGTCAATTGCTACAGGACATGCGCTGCAAGGGGATCATTCAGCCATCAACGAGTCCCTGGGCTTCCCCGATTGTGCTAGTGCAGAAAAAGGATGGGAGTATCAGGTTTTGCGTAGACTACCGTGAGCTTAACTCAGTGACCAGAAAAGACGCATACCCTCTTCCAAGGATAGATGATACGCTTGACACTCTCGCTGGCGCTAAGTGGTTTAGCACCCTAGACCTGCTAAGTGGTTATTGGCAAGTTGAGATGGACGAGGCACACAAGCCCAAAACTGCTTTTTGTACGCCAGAGGGTCTCTTTGAGTTTAATGTCATGCCCTTTGGCTTATGCAATGCCCCAGCGACCTTCCAAAGGTTGATGGACTCGGTCTTGGCAGGACTGCAGTGGAGCAGTTGCCTCGTGTACCTGGATAACATCATTGTGATGGGTAAGACCTTTGAGGACCATCTGAGAAATCTAGCTGAGGTTTTTGACCGTCTCTGTAGTGCCAACCTTAAGCTGAAACCGACCAAATGCGCATTTGCTTGCAAGGAGGTCGCATTCTTAGGACACATTGTGTCAGATGGCGTGGCAACCAATCCAGCCCTAACCGAGAAGGTGAGTAATTGGCCAGAACCTCAGTCAGTCCGGGAAGTGCAGCAGTTTCTTGGATTGGCTAGTTACTACCAGCGGTTTGTGCAGGATTTTGCACAGATTGCCAAACCGCTACACCGGCTAACCGAGAAGTCATGCTCATTTCGTTGGAGTGCTGAATGTGCATCAGCCTTCCAGGAGCTCCGCCAGAGGTTAGTATCTGCGCCGATCTTGGCCTTCCCTGACTTCAACCAACCATTCATCTTGGACACAGATGCCAGTGATGTGGGAATGGGAGCTGTGCTCTCACAAGTCCAGGATGGTCAGGAGCAGGTCATCGCCTATGCTAGCCAGGTCTTGTCCAAACAGGAGAGACACTATTGTGTCACCAGACGAGAATTGTTGGCTGTAGTCATGTTTGTGCAGCACTTCCGCCCGTACCTGTTGGGTTCGCACTTCACATTGAGAACGTACCACAGCTCCCTCACCTGGCTCTGGAAGTTCAAGGAACCCGAAGGACAACTTGCCCAATGGCTGGAGAGGTTGCAGGAGTATGATTTTACTGTTCTCCACAGACCTGGTAAGAGACATTCTAATGCTGATGCTCTATCCAGGTTGCCTTGTCATCAATGTGGCCGAGAGACCCACTTACAGACGCCGTTCGCAGAAGAGGCTGCTTCCTTGGTGCTTACTGTCTCATGCAGAGGTCAATCTGAGGTTTCACTAAGGGACTTACAGCTTGCTGATCCAGATGTGGGACCCATTCTCAGAGGGAAAGACAGTGGTCAGAAACCACCACTTTCGGAATCCTTGGCCAATGGCCCCAGTTATTGGCGGCTACATCAGATATGGAGACAACTCATTGTCCAGGACGGCATACTGTGGAGAGTGTTTGAGTCCAATGATGGGAACACTTCTCATTTACAGTTGGTAACCCCCACTGCCTTGAGGGAGGAAGTCCTACATGATGTCCATGGAGGTACCATGTCGGGTCATCTTGGTGAAGACAAGACACTGGCTAAACTCAAGGAGAGGTACTATTGGCCTGGGCACTTCAACGATGTGCAGAAGTGGTGTCGGAATTGCTCACAGTGCACTACCCGGAAGTCTGCCCACCCTAAGAGGAAGGCTCCATTGCAACCCGTCACTGTGGGGTACCCGATGCAATTGGTGGCAGTGGACATCCTTGGTCCACTTCCCGAGTCGCCTAAGGGGAACTCATACCTGTTGGTAGCAGGTGACTACTTTACACGTTGGATGGAAGCCTATCCCATCCCGAACCAAGAAGCTTCCACCGTGGCCAAGACTTTGACCAATGAGTTGTTCCTGCGATTCTCCCCACCAGAGCAGCTCCATTCCGACCAGGGTCGCCAGTTTGAAGCACAAGTTCTGGCTGAAGTATGTCGGTTGCTGAACATCAAGAAGACAAGAACAACCCCCTATCACCCTCAAAGTGATGGACTCGTAGAGCGGTTCAACCGTACCCTCCTGAGCATGCTGTCTACCATGGTTGGCACCCATCATGATACATGGGAAGAACATGTACGAGCAGTATGCATGGCCTACAACACCAGCCTGCAGCCAACAACTGGATACTCGCCTTTTTTCCTCATGTTTGGAAGACAGGCACACCTCCCAATTGAACTCACATATGGTACGTCGGACATCACTCCCCAGCTGGCAAGTGAATATGCTGCTGCACTGCAGAGGATGCTTGGTTCTGCTTATGAGAGGGTGCGGAAGAACTTCAAGTTGAAGTTATCCAGACAGAAGGATTTTTATGACCGCAAGATCCATGGAGAGCCCTATGAGCGGGACAGTTTAGTTTGGCTGCACTCAGTGGTTGTCCCAAAAGGGCAATCTCGTAAGCTGCATCATCCCTGGACCGGGCCCTATCACATTGTGAAGCAGTTGTCTGATGTCACTTACCGGATTCAACATACCCGTGGAAGGAAACAGCGTTTGGTTGTTCACTTTGACTGATTGAAACCATGCGTAGAGGGGACCCGATTCACTGATGAGGAGAAACCGTCACCTCCTGCCCTCACTACTTCCCCTACTGGGATAACCACAGAACCTCCAGTGTTTGGCAAGCAGCTTCAAACTGTTGAGGCTGACGACACAGCCTCCCACCAATCTCCAAGTCTTTGCCCTGCCAGGGCACGTCCTCCAATTGGTCAACGTGATGTTCCAGACATGGCCACTCGATGTCCAAGCTGTTACCCTACCAGAACACACCGTCCACCAGATCGGTATGGTGGTTTTGTATTGTACTGAATCCGGGACGGATTCTTCCCACGACGGGAGCTGTGTGACACTGTGTGGACCCTTGTGTTAACTGTGTGTGGATGATTGTGTTGTGTACATGTGTATCTGTAATTTAAAAAGTTATGTATCCACACCTGATTAGAACTCTGTGATCATCCGGTTGTTGTTGCACCTTAGTCAGTCATGATCAGAGACCCTGTAGTGCTCACAGGTTTGGTTCACCTTGTTGCTTCATTGATTGTTGACTTGTGCCCGCGAAGTGTTCGTTGCATGCCCGTCCGTTTTCCAGCCCCAACGAGTTGTACAGCGTTCTACACCAGTAATCTCTATTACATTTACATATACTGAAATACATGATAACAGTATATAACAAATGTACTTTTAGTAGTCATGATAAGTTTCGTGCAGTACAATAATTGTAGTAACCCTTGATGACCTTAGACAGTCTGAGAAGAAAGTCTGATTCACGTTGATATACTGGAAATTCTAGTGTAACTCTCCTGACAGTCATCACAGCCCTATTGTAGAGGCATTCTAAATCATCTTCACTCAGTCTGGTGGAAATACCGTTACTTAGAACACCTTCACCATTTAAAATGGCTGATAAAATGAAGTACTCTAAGGTAGAGTGTGGTCCAATTTTAATTTTTTCTGCCTTGTTTGTAAGGAATGTGACAGCTTTCGCCTTTTTAGTTGTATGCTTCATGAAATATTGAGTGTGCAATTCTCTTTCTAGTAAAAGGTTGTGATCCTTTGTTTTGGAGCGGTTTTGTACCATGCGGATTAGTACATCCATTGCAAGTACAGAGCTCAGTGCATTTCCTGTTCGCCCTTAAGCATGGGCATCTGCTCTTATACAGTCCAGGTTGATCTGAACAGGATGATCCTCGCTTTGAAGAGTGGCCGCAAGTACACTTGGTTGTGTTATCTGGTAAGCTAGTTTCAAAAGTCGGAATCAATTCAGCTGACTCAACTGCAGGGGGTAGTTGTTGCTGAAGACTAATTGGTGCTCCATGTTCATTGGTTGCCACTGGCTGACCTGTAACTGGTTGCAACAATTCGCATTCAGTCGATTCAGATGACCTGGTCATAGCATTTTCTCTCTGTTCCACTTCTTCGCATGTTGCAATTGGTGAGTCTGTCTGATCAGCCACTTCAATGAGTGGGACTGCAATGGAAGCAATTGTGCTGTGAAGAATTTGAGTATCGTGATCAGCCAAGGAATCTACTGTGACATATGATGTCAAAGATGGCTGGACAATTGGTAATTCTTGGTCATTCAGTTCAGGTGGCTGTATGGAAGATGTCTCAATACTTGGCTCATGAATAATATGCTTTTCATCCGGTAGACTGTCTGATAATTGTATTGGACTGGCTGCACTGTGCACCTCCCAAAATGCATTAGAGTAGATATTTGCTACAGCAATATAGATGGGTGATAGACCAGAAAAAAGGCAATTCAGTGGGAATAAATGGAACATATGGGAATTTCAGATGCCCGGTGAAGAGAACAATTGGTGTATGTAGTATGTTGCAAGCAGAATGGAAGACCAGGTGAATGAATTCTACATCACAACAGTCTTCATGACAGACATCATGCGAAAGTTGGATCTGTTGCTCGTAGGTAATTGGAGATGGAACATGACACCTCAGAAGGGTGTCATGTAATAGGCTCAGAAGCAGGGCCCATAACTTGTCACTACTCTCTGGTACTGATTCAATTGATAAGCAGTGCAGTATGAAATCCTGTGATTCTGAAGAAGCATCATTTGCCAGAAGCTGTTTATGAATACTGCGTGCAATGATTTGTAAAGGTGGCAATTGCTACCTTCTTCATTTGGACAGACTTAAGTTGTGAGTCCAAATGGGAACAACTACCTGGCTCACTTTCTTTGATGCATAGCATAGATGCTGTTTCCAGAAATGTGAAGCAGTGGTAGTCAACTCTAAATGTAGGTGATAGTTACACAACATGGTTGTAAGTAATCTGACATGCTAAGCCTTGCAACGCATACTGCTTCACCCTGGCAAGATAGCTGACATCAACAGAATTATCCTTGTCTGATTCTTCCCTGCCACAGTAGTCTTTAGCAGAGTATATGCTATGCATAACCTTCAGAGGATCTTTGGTTATGCCTGCAACATTACCAAAGCTTCCTGAAGTACATGAAGGAGAATTCCTTGCTGTGAAACCAAACAATTCACCGCTTGGGGAGGTACCCATTATATCCTGGTACTCAAAAATAGTCTTTGGTCGGCACTACATTCGTTTTGCTGCTATTGCCTCATTGTGACGGAAGAAGGCACTAGTCAGGCGGGCATAGGCCAGCTCAGGGCTGTAGCGACAGCTACCACTAATTTCATTCAGAATGCGATGGAGGCCTTCATTTCTGTTAGTGCCTTGTCCAGGTCTGAGGCCTAGAAAACAATTACATACACATAGCATACACATAACTATGGTTTTCTTTCCTACTATGTTTCCACATTATGCACTTATTGCAGGACTATCAAAAATAGATTAACATAATTACGTACAATTTCCAAGCGAAGATAGCTGTACATACCAAATGAAAAGCGCTCATACTCTCTACTGACTTTCTGGCTATGCTTTTACCACAGACCAATCATTAATCCAACCATGGCACTATTCAGGTCACACAAGTATTGAAATGATGTCATGCAAATCTCTATAAAGCATAGTGTCAATGAGAAAATACACTCAAAGTGGTATGAGATAACTGCTTAGCATGTTGTATTATGCCAATTCCAACATTTGAGTAAGCCATCAGCTAGCTTCTTGAAAAATGTACTGTACTGTACTGTATATGCAAAATGAATGAAGGGTTACCGTATGTATTGTGTGCATGGAATCTTTCACATGCATTCACCACTAAATTATATTAATACCTATATTACAAAATTGCAATCTTGCTTGTATATAGGGGGCACAGTGTATATAATATAGTACAAAGCTACATGCTGGTAGGATTGAGTACTATAGCCTTCCGTTAAATTACATGCTAAATTATAGTTACAATGTGGTGCAATAGCTATAGGAAAATCAATCAATCTCAATTTATATAAATGAAATTCATGACACACTCCATTATTGTTCTGAGGCCTTGGTACATCTGGACCAGGACCAAATTAATACCATATTATACCTGTACTACTAGTCCAACATGTAAATACCTGCAGAAGGTGTTGCCATAGTTCTGTCTTCACCTCTATCTGCAGGGTTACGGAACACCATTTGAAAATCTCTTGCACATGGCTGCCGCAGCTTGTGCCGCTTTGGAATTTTCTCCAGCACACGCTGTACTGCATGGAAAAGGTCCAACAGAACTTTCAAATTTTGGCCGAACACAGATTGAAGTTTCTTTTGCCAGTCACAACATATCTTATTATGATAAACATAACGCACATTTTCGTTGTTCGGGATAATCTCCTTCAATTCTGGACGAAACGTCACGAAACTTGGTAGGATTATGAAGAGGGGGACTGTGAGTAACCTCGCCGAGCTGAAATTTGGTTTAAGGTCGTTCCGTCTGAGTTCTTGCTACTTTTACGGTCGCCGCCATATCTAAGAGATAGGGAAAAGATCGCGTTTGGTTGTGCACGAACTCCTCCTTCAATTTTTCACCAATCTTTGCCAAACTTGGAAGAGTATATCATGGCAATACGGGGGGTGATCTAAGGTGGTTAGCGCCTTCGCCGCTGGACTCCTTTTAACGAAATGGAATAACATAAGTAAATTATGTACGTACGGAGTTTTACGGAACGAGTCTACGGAATGCTCCCAATTAAATGGGCGGTTCTGATTGGTTAAACGCTCAAATTTCAAACGATATGCTGGAAACCCACCCGAAGGGCGGGCATGCAGCTAGTGTCTACAACAAACTCTGAAACAGTCTTGTTCTGAGCTTCAAGCCTCCTCCGCAAAGCCTGGAGAATGTCTTCACACTGATTGAACTTCACACTTTCTGTTAATTTCCATGTCATGACTTGCCCCTCACTGTTCAGGACACAAAACAGGGCTGTATACTGCTGTATCCATTTATTATCTTCAGCACAATGAAAGCCAATATTAGCTAGAGGAAATTAAAGAAGGAAGCTGACTCATTATTTGATTTGGTTTAGCTCCATGTTGTCTATAAATTTGATGTCGTAGAGGCTCATTGCTACGTTGTTGATACCGGGCGAACTGATCATGAGCATATACGTAGCAGAATCAATAACAATCGATGCAGGACGTTTTGGCCACGTAGGCCTTTGTCAACTGCGTACAAAACTAAAGACACAGCAGTGTGAGACCAGTTACATAGCAAACGCTGACCAATGGTATTACGAGCTAGTGCATGGTTGTGATTGGCTAAAGGTAACAGATGTCTGTTTGGCTAAGGTAGGTAACAAATAATAAACTGTAAAGGCATGCATTGTTTACCAAATAAGCAATGATTAAGCAAGGAAAGTAGCCATGCATGATTAAGACAAAATGGGATGAAGTGGGGGTGGGTGAGGGGGTGGTTTGAGGATGGGGTTCCAGACCATGGGTAGGAGGAGGCCACTGCCCAGGTTCATGTTCGGGGTGGCTTTCTTGATCTGGATGGCTTCCACAGTTCTCCTCTGCCAGAACCCTTCGGCCCTTCTTTGGACTGTGGCGCCGTCCCAGTTGATGCAATGGTTGGTCTTGTGAGCATGAACTGCAATGCCATTCTTGGGGTCTCCTCGTTTCACCGCTTGTTTGTGTTCACTCAGTCTGACTTTTAGTGTCCTCTTGGTTTCTCCCACATACACCTCGGGGCAATCCTTACAGGGGATTTCGTACACCACTCCTGTCTGTTTCTGCTCTGCAACAGGAGATGGACCATCTAAACCAGGTGTTCCAGGCGAATGGGTTCCCAGAGAACCTGGTGAAGAAGACCCTAACAACCCTCCCATCCCCCCTCCCAGGAACCACGGATTCACAACAACAACCGGAAGATGCACCCAAGATATTGTGCACCCCCTACATCAGGGGGCTCAGCGAGAAGATTGAAAAAGGTCTGTGCCCCTCTGGGGGTGAAGCCTGTCTTTAGACCCAAGAAAACTCTGAAGAAAGAACTAATGCAGGTCAAGAACAGGACCCCAGAGCAGAAACAGACAGGAGTGGTGTATGAAATCCCCTGTAAGGATTGCCCCGAGGTGTATGTGGGAGAAACCAAGAGGACACTAAAAGTCAGACTGAGTGAACACAAACAAGCGGTGAAACGAGGAGACCCCAAGAATGGCATTGCAGTTCATGTTCACAAGACCAACCATTGCATCAACTGGGACGGCGCCACAGTCCAAAGAAGGGCCGAAGGGTTCTGGCAGAGGAGAACTGTGGAAGCCATCCAGATCAAGAAAGCCACCCCGAACATGAACCTGGGCAGTGGCCTCCTCCTACCCATGGTCTGGAACCCCATCCTCAAACCACCCCCTCACCCACCCCCACTTCATCCCATTTTGTCTTAATCATGCATGGCTACTTTCCTTGCTTAATCATTGCTTATTTGGTAAACAATGCATGCCTTTACAGTTTATTATTTGTTACCTACCTTAGCCAAACAGACATCTGTTACCTTTAGCCAATCACAACCATGCACTAGCTCGTAATACCATTGGTCAGCGTTTGCTATGTAACTGGTCTCACACTGCTGTGTCTTTAGTTTTGTACGCAGTTGACAAAGGCCTACGTGGCCGAAACGTCCTGCATCGATTGTTATTGATTCTGCTACGTATATGCTCATGATCAGTTCGCCCGGTGTCTATAAATTTGCCCGTTTACTAATGATGTACTTGCTCAGCCTAATTGGACTAACATTTTGTTCAGGCAAGCATCAAAATTAGTACTGAAATGTGAAGATACATGATTATTATAGTCATAGAATACAGTGTAGAGTGCATGATGCTTCATAAGGCTTAACAAAGTGTTGGTGCTTTAAAATCTATGTTCACTATGAATAGTATTTTGTTCCCTTTTCCACTATGTGTATAATTATACTATATGTATATGTGTAATACCAACCTGCACTCCTGAATGTGTGGTCACAGGTCAGGTATGGTTTGTCCTCATCAATAGTAATTCCTTGCATATGCATATCATAAACTGATTCCATCTCAGAGAACTTTTGACGGAATGATGCAGCTAAGACAGGGTGGTTGGTGTGAAGATTGCAAACACCAATAAGTTGGTACCATTCTTCAAATGTTGGACAGGATTTGTATTCTTTGCCATAGTTAGCACTGTGAAACAACTTGCACCGCTGTGATAAGAAACTGTGGTGATTTTCAGCTACGGTAGCAGCAATGTTTCTTAAGCTTGTAGTTCCCTGAACTTGACGATAAGTAAAGTCTTCAAGAGTATGTGTGAAGCCACTACAATGCGATATTTTAAATGGCATGAATATATTAGATGGAAGTTGCTTCAATCCCTCTTCATAATGAGCTGCAAGCAAATGCCCATGGGAGCACTTGTAGATTCTGCTTATTAACAATGTTGGTGAATCTAGTCCATGAATAACTCTGGTATGATGTATATGACTGCCTGCTGTTTCTATAGTCCAAGAATATGGTTCCAGAGTGACTTGCCTAATTGGTGCACAGACACTGCAGTTTGCAGAGCACCCATAAGCCTCCAATGGTGACCAAAATATCACAGGTGGTAGTAAAAATGCAAGTGGTTCCGCAATGTGTGACATACTACTAGGTAAAACATGGACAATGTCCGGTAGTATGACTTTTGCCTGCTGTAGGTGCTCTTGAATCATTTCAATCCATAAGTGTCATGTTGGTTACTTGTCCTTTCTTTGCAGTCTGAAACCATTAAACTGAATAAATTTTAGCTACATCAAAATTTATGGATGTATAATTGATTAATTTACAAATGTGCAGGTGTTGATATGATATTAATGACAGCCTTTGCCCTTCAATCCCTAGTTCCCTACCAGTGTTCTATTCCACTAAAAAGAAGACCGATAGCAATCATACACTCTGCATGCATTGATAAAAGCAAGTAATGCAAAGGATTGTGACAGATTCATATAATTTTATAGGCACCATTACAAATGTGTGGGCCTAGACCCACTGGTTCACTCCATTAGCAAAACAGGATAATGTATGGCATTCATTTAGCGGAAGTGATTAAATTAATGTGCAAAAGGGCCTACCATACAAAGGGTTTGGCAATCATTGTATATCAACACCTGTGTATTTGAAAACCTGACCTGCTATTTACAGTTATGGTACATCCTCCCATTATATATGTTTATTCCATTACTGAATAAGGACAATGCTATATACTCATGCAGAGACTTAATGTGCTGGAGTGCCATGACTGATATATCAATAAGTACTTAGAAATTTGTGAGCCTAGTCTTCACAGCTAAGACAGATCCTCTTATATTCATTCCATTAGCTAGCAATGATTGACAATACTACTTGGGCAAAGGTAGCAATTGAATGTGTGGGAGGGTCCTGGGTTACACCGCATAACCCCTGCACTTTTGTGAACCTGTAGTCTGTAAGGTTATGATGAAATCTTCTTGTTGATTCCATTAGCGAAGACTGACAATGTTACTCTTGCAGAGATGACAATTGAATGTGTGGGAGGGTGCTGGGTTACACCACACGACCCCTGTAGTTTCGTGAACCCGTAGTCTGCATGGCTATGGTAAAATCTTCTTGTTTATTCCATTAGTAAAGATTGACAATGCTACTCATACAGAGATGGCAATTGAATGTGCGGGAGTGTCCTGGATTACACCACACAACCTCTGCAGTATTGTGAACCTGTAGCCTTTATGGCTACAGTAAATGATGTTGTTTATTCCATTAGCAAAAATGTGCAATGCTACTTATGCAAAGTTGGTGATTGATTATGCAAGAAGAGAGAGACTGATGTCAAATTAGCACCAGCTAGTCTCTGTTTTCTATGCCTTAGTGAAGACAAAGTTCATAAAATTAATCTGCTATGGTGTAAGTCAGGTCACCACCTCATGTTGTGCCCCTTAACTCTACCCTGACCCTGACACTTAAAGTCATACATCACTGAACTCAGTGAATCTGCACTGCTCAGGTTTGCATAAATGGATATTCTCACTTTTGCTTATGCCAATTTATACTAACTGCAGATGCAATGGCTAAAAGAGCAAAACTTACCGAGCACTGTGCAGAGGAATACATCACTGAGAGTATTGTGATGGCCATGGAAGGGTCATTTCCATGGACAGGTGCTTTTGATTCTCCTGTGAAGGAGTACATTGAGATTGTGGCAAAAGCAAAGAATGCTCCTCCAGAATTTGTTCTCATGGGATTGCTGGTTTCAACATCAGCAGTGATGGGGCCAGCATCAAACATGCAACCATTCCCAGGATATCAAGAGCCAGTGAATTTATTCGCTCTATGTGTGGGACCTTCTGGTTCTGGCAAATCCCAATCACTAAAATTATCAGTACAAGAGCCTATCACACAAATTGTTGCAGGGTGGAATAAAAATGTTATTGTTGATGATTTTACACGTGAAGGCTTTCGAAAGCATCTTGTTGCAAATAATGGCCGGGTTATCCTGGTATCGGATGAAGTAGCATCAATGTTTGACAATTTCGATAAGAAAGAAGCAGAATCCAATGCTGACAGACATCTATTCTGCTGTCTGATTCTGGCTCTTGGATAAGAACAACAGGTTTGTAGAATTATATTCTGGTATATAACTATGTGCATGCAAGAATATACATCTTACACAAACAAGCGCAAACACATCAAAATTACTTCATGAGGACAAGCAATATCATACTTAAGGCATAATTATTGCATTTCAATATACACTGTTATTTGAATGATTCTTTTCAAATAACAAAATTGCAGTTTTACCTCCCCATGCATGCAGCAGTCCAAATTAACACTAAATGAATGCTACATGCACGTTTCCTACATTAAAGAGCATATTTACCTGACACACTTACATTTGCCTTTATATTAGTGACAAATACATTATGTAGCTATAGGAAAAGTATGGAAAGCATAATGTTATAATCAAAGAGTTCCCCTCACATGCAATTATGCAGCAAACAAGAAAGCTGCCACTATATTGGCATGACTATATAATACTTGGAAAGTTGCTCCTGTATTAGTTTGCATTATTACTTTACATTACATGGCTGACTTCAATCAACCATTCTCAGAGCCGAGATTTCATATTAGCAACCTTTAACCTTAAAACCAATTATCAAATTTCCCACAGGCTCAAAGGACATTGTATTTCATGCGCACAGGCATAGCTAATAAGCGCAGAAATCTTGCAGCAAGAATCTTCATCAAGTGTCCATGGTTGGCTGAGTACTCTAATGGCAGAGGCTGCAACACCTGCTAAAGAGCACCTTCATGCCTACTACACTTGGGCAATGCCTTTCAGAGAGTTGCACCAATGGTTAAACTCGAACAAAGGTCTGCATGGTTAGAAAGAATATTGTTCTATTATATCTAGCTTAGCAATAATATAAAGTTTCCTCCACCATAAATGATTCTGAGTTCCAGATTGCTTTATAAATATATATAGACTATGATATATACCTGTGTACTAGTATTACTCCTCATGCATGTGGCCAGGCATTAAATTAGTTGACTTTGCCTGGCCTATACCTGTTACAGCATGCAAATCTAGTGCAAACTAGGCTACCATGCTGTAACATATATTAATGCAAGAATCTTATAAAAAGCAATTGTTCTATATATACTTACGCTAATGATTATTGAATTGTTGACAATTCATTGATCAACCCACAAATGAGACATCCCTCTAAAATGGGTTAATATAAAAATGAGTTAACCCTGGCTGAACCAATCAGGCAGTCCTTACAAAGGCGGATCTAGGGGTGTTTCCAAGGTTTCCAGAAACTGGGCAGATTATCTGTGTCTAGGATTTCCAACTACAGTCATACAGCTAACTAACCGATGGCAGAGCCACTCACTCTCCTCGCCTCTGGCTAGTAGTCACACCATATAACCAACCAAGATAGCCACTCGCTCTCCTTACCTTTCATTATAGTAGTTTCAACCATCTATTGAACGAACATGCAACTGCATTGAAGCCATGCATATCCACACCTTATAATAAACAGATCCTCCATTTTGAAATGCTGATGTCAGCATTCTGTGATGTCATATGAAAGTGTGAGAATAATTTAATAACAGTTTCCTGTAGGGCTCATTGCTTTGCCATTAGAGGATCTCATGGAATTGCTGTTATGACAACATATGCAAATGAACTGCCATCCCTACACACTTCCGATTTTTAACTAATGCCATTGTCTCAGCTGTGTGAGCACTGGAAGGTATTAATTCAGTGGCACCTTGAAGCCATTGGTATCAAGCACTTAAACGTAACTCCATGCATCAATCTAAAGAGAATGTTTTACAAACTGGTGCAGTGCCTAACACCATTGCTTCTACCCTGATGATCTTCGTTATTATTCTTTTGAGAGTGAAGACCAGTTGAAGGCTACCATCAAATCATTGTGCCCCATGTCCATCAGTCTTGGACCTGTTTACACAAACAAAGTGAGTAGTATATATACATCAACTTCACTAGACGTAGCTCTGTCTTCTCCTGATCTTATATAACCAATTCTACAATTTGACATGAATACAGTTATACGCTCCCTGTACACAATCAGTTAGATTACATTCTGTCAATTGAAAATGAAGCAATAATAATTGCTAGTGTGAAAATGTTTATATATCACTTTTTGCTTACTGTAAGTAATTTAATAGGACACAAGACAATAACACTGAACAATAATCATGGTCATTTTTGATAATCATAATTATATAAACCTATTAATTAATCCATTAAAATTTGTTCAACATTATTAACATAGGTATCCTAATTATTTACACAAATTCAACCTACAGCCAAAATCTCACAAGAGATTGAACCCTGCAGCCTTTAACTTCCTTGGAAAGGAGCTGGTGTTTGACATTGATATAGATGCCTATGACAGCATTCGCCAATGCTGCTCTGGCTGTAGCATATGCACTTCCTGCTGGAAATTTCTAGTAGTTGCTGTTAAAGTGGTTGACCGAGCACTTCGAAGTAAGTTCATGCATGTGCATGCAGGAGGAATGTTAACCTATAGCAAGTTTCAATTCATTGTATGTAAAACATCGATAATATGTCTTTTCTATATGATTGCCTAGTGGACTTCGGTTTCAAGAAAATTCCCTGGGTGTATAGATAGAAGAACAGCAGTTGTATATATTATATATAGATTCTCATTCTGCTAAACCACATGCAACAATACATGCAAACACAAAAACGAATGCTCACATACCTTGTCTACACTTCATGCTGGAATGACAGTTACATCCTTGAATGTGCTGGAAATGTCAAGTCTGTGGAGCATCTACGCATAAGGACCCTAGTACTACTAACATTGCAGTGGCTCTGCAGTAAAATTGTACCTTTTGGATGCGACTTACACGCAGTCTTTATACATGGTTGCTTAGAGGCAATGAATATGCTAATAATGCCAACAAATATCATTATAACAGCAGAGTTTACCCAATCTTCTCATGGTCTGTCATACAGCCCGGTCCTACGCACGTATTTCGCCCATCCTGCATTAGAACACAGATTCAGTCTTCGCAGGTATTACAGCACGGAATCTTCTGTGTAATAAGATGCACTAGTAATACTAAAAATGGTTATTGCGGTTAGGTCTATTCCGTGGTCCATCAACATTTTTCATCAAATGGAAGTATTTTGGCCAAGGGATGACCTTCAAATCATCACAAAGTTCAAAACTGAGCTTAGGAGATTGACTACAAGGGTCTGGAGGCCAGAGGTCTGTAGATCATGTGCGCTGGAAGATGTGTGACAAGCACAACCCGCATGAATACTTAATTTCTCTGAAGCAAATCCTTGGATTTGAAGGTGTAGCAGGGTCCAATGTTTCAAATTCTCCAAAGTCTATACACAACATGCACACATCTTTGACTGCCATTTCAAAGCATTATAGTGACTCCATTTCATTTCGACCATTCCCAATACAAGGCATTTCAAATTACCCCATCAGCCATTTTGCACTAAAATGTCTCAATCAAGCTGCCATGCTCTCCCTGTCTCTGTAGTTTCGAGATGATTATGTACAATATCAAAGAACAATGTCTTATCTGACTTCTTGGAGAAAATTGTTCTGGTACACTTTATAGATTTCACAGAATGTAATATCTTAGTTGCCACACTGAAATTGTACCCCAATTTCCCCCGCTTTACCCTACATATACGTGTGGCTATCAGAAAACAGACATCAAAAGCATGATGCTTAATACATTCTTCCCATAACATAGGATGGACAACAGCCTCTGCCATAGTATATAAATGACAAACGAATGATTGCCTACTGACTCTGGGCTGGGATCAGCACGGGGTTCAGGGGGCTTGCCCCCTGAAGTGGATTATACATACCATAGCAAACCGGTTAAATACACTCCCACAATGACTGTATAAGTATAGCTATGTACCATACAATACAGTTCAGTTCGTACACAGATTCCAGGCAAATATCGTCTACTAACAGCAGTACAGAAGTGGAGCTGACAGCCTGTTCTTCAGGGGTTCAGGGGTTGGCCACTGAATAGGAAGCCCTAGCTATAATTCTTAGTCCACTACCCCAAACTTCTATATCAACATTTATATGAGTCAAAATATTCATGATCACACCTGAAGACAGAAGCACCTACCTCGATCGAGTATACAATTTTTCGCCAAAAAGGAATCCCCCCATGAATTACAACGGCTTCATGGCTGACTCGGTCCGTAGATCTTTCCGCCATTCCTTTTTGAAACTAGTACCTCTGAAACGAAAAATTGAAAAACGATTGGAAGTCCAAATTTCGTTTTTGTTTTTTCGTATAGTCCCCTGGAGGCCTAGATTTGGTTTATTGGTTTTCCAAACCAAAATCCAAAAACCAAAATAAGAATGCGCACTTTCATTTTTCCCAACATCCGAACAAGTTGCAGACAGTACTCGTTCTAATTCGGCGTGCTCTGTTCCAGCGGAGAGGCGCTTCGAAGGATCTGGTCTGGGCGCTTAGGTCTCTGCCTTAACCTTACAGCCGTGGCCTCTCGCGAAGCTATGAAGCTTGTTCGGCGATGTACGCTTCTAGGTAGTACTCAGCGGATTTGCCGTACAAGCGCAGAGGTGACAACTGTGGTAATTTCGCACTGTACTTGTGTGTGTGTGTGTGTGTGTGTGTGTGTGTGTGTGCTGCCAAGGTCTGAGAATTGTGTGCATGTTACAGAAAGAGCATTGTAATGCGTCAAACAGCTAAATTAGGCAACCTTCTTTGTTTAGATTACTCCTTTAGCTAAGTGTGTGTGTGTGTGTGTGTGTGTGTGTGTGTGTGTGTGTGTGTGTGTGTGTGTGTGTGTGTGTGTGTGTGTGTGTGTGTGTGTGTGTGTGAATGTGTGTGTGTGTGTGTTTGTACTTAGGGTATGTTACACTGGTGAGGGCTAGTGCCCCCTAAACAGTTGATGCACATACGGTACCTTCAGATTTTTTCAGACTTTTTAGGTCTATGGATGGACAAATTGTATGCAACTCCCCTGCAGCTGTGATCATCTCAGAGCCAAGTACCCTGTCATCATTCCAATATAGCCTCTTTCCAACTCTGGGGTTGAAGTGCCTTTGCTATACTGTTACTCGGAGTACATGCATAATGTAGATGTAGGTGGTCAGTTTACAATTGAAATCTTAATGTTTAACCCAAACAGTACAATCATTTACATGCAAGGTAGCACAAAGCAAGTGAGGCAGTTGCTGATGAAAAAGGCTATATGTTAACTACGGGCAGTTGCTGATGAAAAAACCTACATGTTAACTACGGCAGTTGCTGATGAAAAAAACTACATGTTAACTATGGGCAAGTCCTCATGGGTGCTGTGACTACTGTCACTGTGGTCTGATGCTACATCTTCAGGTGTTGGCTGAGCCTCTTGCAGGATATCTCTTGCATTATTGATGAGGCTGTCCATTCCTCTCAACTGACATAACCTAGCTGCGCCTTGCTCTGCTCTACAACCTGGGCAGGTTTTCTTCATGATGTCTGGGCCCGTAGTGTACCAGGTGTCTGTGCAAGATTGGCAACCGATTAATTGGCCACAACATGTGGCTACCATGACCGGTAGAGAGACACACCGAAGGCAAATCTTGCATTGAAATGCTTCACTTAATGACGTCTTTATGCCAAAGGGGATTTTGTCGTTCTTGGTCACCCTGAAAATGCTATCAAGCTTTTCCTCCACTTCCTGCAGACTATTCAAGATTGGGTCAATATCGTGCAACTCTGGGCTGCTCTTCCTCTTCTTTGGCAGTGGTGATGGTGGATCAGGTGGAGTGGTGTTATTCCTATCAATGGCATAGCATTTTCTTGCATTCTGCTTCCAGAATTTGAAACCTATTAATAAGGAAGTTTATTATCAAGAACAAACACTATATAAGTGAGACATCATCATCATATATCTTTATTTGCATGCATACAGCGTTTCACTATAATATTATATCAGCTGCAGTGTATATGCAGGTTATAGCCCTATTATTTTTATGCAATATTGTGGCCATTGCATACTTGTAACTTATTTTCCTGCATGACAATTTGGCCTGGCCATGCATGCGTATAATTGCTACTTCTCAATTCCTTTCAAAGCGAAAGTTAATACCATTCATTATATCAGACAGTGTATATTACAGTGCATGCATGGGTCATTTACTCTGCATGGCAGTTTCACTTAGCAGCAATGAAGTGTGCTCACCTCTAGTTGCCGGGCAATCACCAACTTCTATCCCTTCTGCTGAGACAAGAGTTCAGTTACTTCCCCAAGTTTCTCCAATGTGCTTGGAGACCACTGCCACGTTTGCCTCCTTTTCTGTAATTTCTAAGAATGACTGATCCAAAACTTCGACGGTGATTTTCCCCTTGGCCTTTGTTTTCGTCATTTTTGCTTTTGTGATTTTGAGAAAAAAGGTAGGTTCTTTCTGGCAAGGTCTTCCTGATGCAGGAATGACCGACTTAAATCCAGGCCAAGACCGATGGCCACTGCCGCCGCTGCTACCAATACCGCTTCCACGTGCACCAATACGAGACGACGTGGTACCTTGGCCTCTGGTTGCACTGAGGGTCACTCCATAACTGCTAGACTGAGTTCCTTCGCAATCGCTTCCTTCAACTAGTATTCTAGACAGAGCATTAGGTCGAAACCCCGCAAAGCAGCCCTCATTGTCAGGCATATAAACACGTGATGTCACATAGTCACGCAACCAGATGCTCGATCTCTCCACGCTAAACATTCGAGCAATCATTTCGGCTGACACAGGGGTTTCTACGGGGACCTGGTACTCTCGTTCTCCCCGGCTGAGACAATAAGTATCTAAGAATTCAACTTCACTCTCAGCCATCTTCGTACATGTGGTGCCGTTTCTCACGTGTGGCGCCTTTTTACAATGGGATAGATACCCTTATAAGCTTATCCGAGATTTTCTAACTATCCTACCGTATTGCTTTTAAAAAACGTCCACTGCAATTAAAACTTTCCTCCAAGTACAATCGCATGCCTACGTATTCCTTAGACGCCATCTTAAAATACGTAGGCGAATTGTATTATAATACAGCCGGATAAATTTAAACACAACATTATTATGCATACACAAGCTAAGGACATTTATACATAGTCTGTGTTCTGAGGTACGTAGAATGGCGGAGGGCGGCAATACTGTAGGAGTTCCTACTAGCGAGCCATCTCCCACTCTTACCAGTTTGCATCAGGTCAAGGAAAAAATTGAAGTGTGTAGGTGGACGCACAAGCAACTTAGCGAGTACTTGCAGCAGCTGTACCCCGGAAGTAGGGGTTACAGCGTCCGATCTCTGGAGAGATATTGCAGTGAAGCGGACATTCATAGAACAAGCCGCCTGAGTGAGTATCATGTCGACATACACGTTTCTCAAGCAATGCAAAGGGTAAGTAGCTATAAATGCATGCAGTAAGCCTACCTGTTTTTCTATTCTTCATACATACTAGCTATAGGGGGCCATTGAGTAGACTCCTCACCTAGTATAACAGCTAAACAGTGTAACTAACACTGCACGCCACTCTCATGTGATTTGCTTTGTTTAATTGTTTTGTTCTGTTTGGTATTTTGTTCCATACATACTATTGGACACTTGTTGAAGAACAATACAGAAAATCTAGAGTTGCACAATGCCGTACACATCAAACAAAGAGCACATGGCTAAGAAAGCTGTATAGCTGTGCCATGCAGCTAACCCTTTTTTGTTAAATTTTCTCAACATATAGGCTGGACCTGTCTATGGTAGGAAGACTATGACAGGGTTGCTTGCTAGTGAAGGCATTCGAATTGCTGAGAAGAGAGTAGGAAACTCAATGCAAAAGATAGCTCCACGCCAGCACCAAGCAAGGCAGATGAATGTCGCTCGGCAACTCAATCCTATTCCATACAAGGCTAATTACTTTGGCCAAAAGCTGCATATTGACCAAAATGAGAAGTTAGTTATGTATGGCGTGACACATGCAATGGCCATTGATGGGTACAGTAGGAAGATTGTCTCCTTCATCACCATGCCCATTAAGAACTGTGTCGAGATACTCATTCACATGGCTAGGTATGACTATACAATTCAACCACCACCATGCTATTATATATATATATATTATTCTTAGATATATACTTACAGTTCAGGATTAGAGGAGTTTGCTGTATTTTCTGCATGTTCTAATTTATGTTCAATTATATTATTAATTTATTCATTAAAATTTTCTCATTAATCATTCATTCATTTAAATTTTCTGCCATCATTCTATTTATGATCATTGGATCGATTATTTATTCCATTAATGTATCATTAAATATATATATATATATATAATTATTATTTTTCTGAACATAAATTCATTGATCTGCACTCCTATTGTTTATACTACACTTGCAATATTATAACTTACAATTCAGAATTGCTCATATCCATTGCACAAGCTGTATAATGTATAAGTGCTTGACAACTTGGTCAAGTGTCAGCTATGAATGGTAGTAGTAACATTACGTACATAGATTGCGTGCAAGTTGTTATTAAATGCTGCATGTGACATGGATGTAATCAACTGGTACCATGCATATGCTTCTAGACCAATTGCATTGCAGTATGGGATTTGGGACACAGTCAGGGTGGATCAGGGCAAGGAGTGGACATTGCTGCTATACCTGCAAGAGCTGTTGGCTGACTATCGTTTAGACAAGTCTAAAGCACCACACACTCAAACGACATCAAAGGAGGTCAGTGTAGTTAGTTAATAAATTTACTAATCACTGCACTTGCTAAAGTCTAACCTACTGTATAATACTTGCTTAATTTCACTTTTTATTTCTGTGAAGAACCATATGGCAGAAAGGATATGGCCTGAAATAAACAGCAGAGTCAATTATCCAATCAAGAGTGCTTCAATGAGCATGGAAGAATCTGGTATCATCAGTCTGGATGATCCACTGCATCAGTTTTGTGTTTCATACTGCACAACTAGGGTAGCTAGTGCAGGCGCAGAAACAGCCATAGCTGCATGGAATGATCATCCCATACCCAGTGAGTTTAAATTATTAAATATACAGCAGTTGATGTTATATTTTCATATAATGACATTTGTACTGAACCAGACTTTTATATTATATGAATTATGCAGGCAAAGGCGTCCCTAATGTACTAGCACTCCAAAACTGCAGAACCTTTCCGCTTGCTGCGGAACTGGTTCCTGAGGCTGATGATATAGTGAGAGACTCTGAGGCTCAAGGTGGAAGAATTACCAGGTTTTCCCCATTTGGAAATGATCCATTAGTCAATGAGCCTGAGCTGCTGGAAGAGCGTGAAAGACAGCATTCACATCAATGGCAAGAATACCAGGAAATCTTCCAGCTATTAGTGAATGGAAACTCAGGTCCTTTCTCTGCATGCATTCAACAATTCATTGTCATCACGCAATCATTAAGGACTGATCACTAATTCACCTCCTTATTTATGTACATTATGCTCCTTTTTACATACAGAACATGCATCTTGTGTTGCAATTGGTTCTGTCTGTGAAGTGGTAATTGACTATCTAGCTGTGCTGCATGAACAAACATCCTGGAGATGTGTGATACACCATAATGCATGTAGCCAGCTGCTTCACACATACAGGAACAAACAGCGAGCTAAACATATAAAAATATGACAACCATTGGATTCTGCACATGTGATAGCTATATAGCTTTGGACATTTGGACATTGCACTTCGGACACTCATGTGCCATGCTCACAATCACAACACACACACACACACACATACACAGTTGATTTTGGTCATTGATATCGCCCACACCACCATGCAATGCCAGCCAGTGTATGTGAATGGGATCGGATCACATATTGCATGGATCCCTTGGTGCCCACCACACTGTTTACATCACCTGGTGATTATGGGCAAGCATTGTTCACGTATCGACAATATACACATGCGCACATGGACAAACATTGATACACAGACACACACACACACTTAGCTAAAAGAGTAATCTAAACACAGAAAGTTGACTAATTTAGGGTTAACTACCATAGTCACATAACACAAGAACCCTTGCTGGGAACAGATGAGGTTCTCAGACTGTACAAAAGAGAACACAGAGGGGAATGGGAGAAATAGGTAGGAGAGAACGGGGACATGCGCGCACGCGCACGCGCGCGCGCACACACACACACACACCACACACACACACACACACACACACACACACACACACACACACACACACACACAAGTACAGTGCGAAATTACCACAGTTGTCACCTCTGTGCTTGTACGGCAAATCCGCTGAGTACTACCTAGAAGCGTACATCGCCGAACAAGGTTCGTAGCTTCGCGAGAGGCCACGGCTGTAAGGTTAAGGCAGAGACCTAAGCGCCCAGACCAGATCCTTCGAAGCGCCTGTCCGCTGGAACAAAGCACGCCGCATTAGAATGAGTACTGTCTGCAACTTGTTCGGATATTGGGGAAAACGAAAGTGCGCATTCTTATTTTGGTTTTTGGATTTTGGTTTGGAAAACCAATAAACCAAATCTAGGCCTCCAGGGGACTATACGAAAAAAACAAAAACGAAATTCGGACTTCCAATCGTTTTTCAATTTTTCGTTTCAGAGGTACTACTTTCAAAAAGGAATGGCGGAAAGATCCACGGACCTGGTCTGT
>CAXHTE010000056.1:0-43000 GCA_964019415.1 Ianthella basta
TCATTCTGCAATATCTTGCCTCATCTTACCTCATCTTGCTATTACTTGCCTAATCTTGCAATATCTTGTCTCATCCTGCTATATCTTGCCTCATCCTGCAATATCTTGCTATTTCTTGCCTCATCTTGCAATATCTTGCCTCATCTTGCCTCATCTTGCTATTTCTTGCCTCATCTTGCTTCTTCTGGCTATATCTTGCCTCATCTTGCTATATCTTGCCTCATCTTGCTATTTCTTGCCTAATCTTGCAATATCTTGCCTCATCTTGCTATTTCTTGCCTCATTTTACAATATCTTGCCTCATCTTGCCTCATATTGCTATTTCTTGCCTCATCTTGCAATATCTTGCCTCATCTTGCCTCATCTGGCTATTTCTTGCCGCATCTTGCCTCATCTTGCTATTTCTTGCCTCATCTTGCTTCTTCTTGCTATGTATTGCCTCATCTAGCAATTTCTTGCCTCATTTTGCCTCATCTTGCTGTTTCTTGCCTCATCTTGCTTCTTGCTATATCTTGCCTCCTCTTGCTATTTCTTGCCTCATCTAGCCTCATCTTGCTTAATTTTGCTATATCTTGCCTCATCTTACCTAATCTTGCCTCATCTTGCCTCATCTTGCTATTTCTTGCCTCATCTTTCAATATCTTGCCTCATCTTGCTATATCTTGTCTCATCTTGCTATTTCTTGCCTCATCTTGCCTCATCTTCCTTCATCATGCTATATCTTGCCTCATCTTCTGTTATCTTGCTTAATCTTGCTATATCTTGCCTCATCTTGCCGCATCTTTCTATTTCCTGCCTCATCTTGCAATATCTTGACTCATTTTGCCTCATCTTGCTATTTCTTGTCTCATCTTGCCTCATCTTGCTATTTCTTGCCTCATCTTGCTTCTTCTTGCTATATATTGCCTTATCTTGCAATATCTTGCCTCATCTTACCCCATCTTGCTATTTCTTGCCTCATCTTACATCTTGCTATATCTTGCCTCATCTTGCAATATCTTGCCTCATCTTGACTCATCTTGCTATTTCTTGCCTCATCTTGCTTCTTCTTGCTATATCTTGCCTCATCTTGCTTCTTCTTGCTATAGCTTGCCTCATCTTGCAATATCTTGCCTCATCTTGCCATATCTTGCTATTTCTTGCCTCATCTTCCTATATCTTGCCTCATCTTGCTTCTTCTTGCTATGTCTTCCTTATCTTGCAATATCTTGCCTCATCTTGCTTCATCTTGCTATTTCTTGCCTCATCTTGCTTCTTCTTGTTATATCTTGCCTCATCTTGCAATATCTTGCCTCATCTTCCTCATCTTGCTATTTCTTGCCTTATGTTGCTTCTTGCTATATCTTGCCTCATCTTGCTTCTTCTTGCTATATCTTGCCTCATTTTACAATATCTTGCCTCATCTTACCTCATCTTGCTATTTCTTGCCTCATCTTGCAATATCTTGCCTCATCTTGCTATTTCTTGCCTCATCTTGCAATATCTTGACTCATCTTGCCTCATCTTGCTATTTCTTGCCTCATCTTGCAATATTTTGCCTCATCTTGCCTCATCTTACTATTTCTTGCCTCATCTTGCCTCATCTTGCTATTTCTTGCCTCATCTTGCTTCTTCTTGCTATATATTGCCTCATCTAGCTATTTCTTGCCTCATGTTGCCTCATCTTGCTATTTCTTGCCTCATCTAGCCTCATCTTGCTTAATCTTGCTATATCTTGCCTCATCTTACCTAATCTTGCCTCATCTTGCCTCATCTTGCTATATCTTGCCTCATCTTGCTATTTCTAGCCTCATCTTACCTCATCTTGCTTCATCATGCTATATCTTGCCTCATCTTCCCTCATCTTGTTTAATCTTGCTATATCTTGCCTCATCTTGCCTCATCTTTCTATTTCCTGCCTCATCTTGCACTATCTTGACTCATTTTGCCTCATCTTGCTATTTCTTGCCTCATCTTGCCTCATCTTGCTATTTCTTGCCTCATCTTGCTTCTTCTTGCTATATCTTGCCTCATCTTGCAATATCTTGCTTCATCTTACCTCATCTTGCTACTTCTTGCCTCATCTTGCTTCTTGCTATATGTTGCCTCATCTTGCAATATCTTGCCTCATCTTGCCTCATCTTGCTATTTCTTGCCTCATCTTGCTTCTTTTTGCTATATCTTGCCTCATCTTGCTTCTTCTTGCTATATCTTGCCTCATGTTGCAATATCTTGCCTCATCTTGCCATATCTTGCTATTTCTTGCCTCATCTTGCAATATCTTGCCTCATCTTGCTTCTTCTTGCTATGTCTTCCTTATCTTGCAATATCTTGCCTCATCTTGCCTCATCTTGCTATTTCTTGACACATCTTGCTTCTTCTTGCTATATCTTACCTCATCTTGCAATATCTTTCCTCATCTTGCCTCATCTTGCTATTTCTTGTCTCATCTTGCTTCTTGCTATATCTTGACTCATCTTGCAATATCTTGCCTCATCTTGCCTCATCTTGCTTCTTCTTGCTATATCTTGCCTCATTCTGCAATATCTTGCCTCATCTTACCTCATCTTGCTATATCTTGCTATATCTTGCAATATCTTGCCTCATCTTGCTATATCTTGCCTCATCTTGCAATATCATGCTATTTCTTGCCTCATCTGGCAATATCTTGCCTCATCTTGCCTTATCTTGCTATTTCTTGCCTCATCTTGCTTCTTCTTGCTATATATTGCCTCATCTAGCAATATCTTGCCTCATCTTGCCTCATCTTGGTATTTCTTGCCTCATCTTGCTTCTTGCTATATCTTGCCTCATCTTGCAATATCTTGCCTCATCTTGCCTCATCTTGCTTCTTCTTGCTATATCTTGCCTCATCTTGCAATATCTTGCCTCATCTTGCCTCATCTCGCTATTTTTGCCGCATCTTGCAATATCTTGCCTGATCTTGCTATATCTTGCCTCATCTTGCCTCATCTTGCTATTTCTTGCCTCATCTTGCTTCGTCTTGCTATATCTTGCCTCATCTTGCAATATCTTGCCTCATCTTGCCTGATCTTGCTATTTCTTGCCTCATCTTGCTTCTTCTTGCTATATCTTGCCTCATCTTGCTTCTTCTTGCTATATCTTGCCTCATCTTGCAATATCTTGCCTCATCTTGCAATATCTTGCCTCATCTTGCTTCTTCTTGCTATGTCTTGCCTTATCTTGCAAAATCTTGCCTCATCTTGCCTCATCTTGCTATTTCTTGCCTCATCTGGTGTCATCTTGCTTAATCCTTCTATATCTTGCCTCATCTTGCTTCTTCTTGTTATATCTTACCTCATCTTGCAATATCTTGCCTCATCTTGCCTCATCTTGCTATTTCTTGCCTCATCTAGCCTCATCTTGCTTAATCTTGCTATATCTTGCCTCATCTTACCTAATCTTGCCTCATCTTGCCTCATCTTGCTATTTCTTGCCTCATCTTTCAATATCTTGCCTCATCTTGCTATATCTTGCCTCATCTTGCTATATCTTGCCTCATCTTGCCTCATCTTGCTATTTCTTGCCTCATCTAGCCTCATCTTGCTTAATCTTGCTATATCTTGCCTCATCTTACCTAATCTTGCCTCATCTTGCCTCATCTTACTATTTCTTGCCTCATCTTTCAATATCTTGCCTCATCTTGCTATATCTTGCCTCATCTTGCTATATCTTGCCTCATCTTGCCTCATCTTGCTTCATCATGCTATATCTTGCCTCATCTTCCCTCATCTTGCTTAATCTTGCTATATCTAGCCTCATCTTGCCTCGTCTTTCTATTTCCTACTTCATCTTGCAATATCTTGACTCATTTTGCCTCATCTTGCTATTTCTTGCCTCATATTGCAATGTCTTGTTTCATCTTGCCTCATCTTGCTATTTCATGCTTTATCTTGCCTCATCTTGCAATTTCTTGCCTCATCTTGCCTCATCTTGCCTCATCTTGCTATATCTTGCATCAACTTGCCTCATATTGCAATATCTTGCCTCATCTTGCTATTTCTTGCCTCATCTTGCAATATCTTGCCACATCTTGCTTGTTCTTGCTATATCGTGCGACATCTTGCAATATCTTACCTCATCTTGCCTCATCTTGCTATTTCTTGCCTCATCTTGCCTCATCTTGCTTAATCTTGCTATATCTTGCCTCATTTTGCTTCTTTTTGCTATATCTTGCCTCATCTTGCAATATCTTGCCTCATCTTGCTATTTCTTGCCTCATCTTGCCTCATCTTGCTTAATCTTGCTATGTCTTGCCTCATCTTACCTAATCTTGCCTAATCTTGCCTCATCTTGCTATATCTTGCCTCATCTTGCCTCATCTTGCTATTTCTTGTCTCATTTTGCAATATCTTAACTCATTTTGCCTCATCTTGCTATTTCTTGTCTCATCTTGCAATATCTTGCCTCATCTTGCCTCATCTTGCTATTTCTTGCCTCATCTTGCCTCATTTGCTATTTCTTGCCACATCTTGCCTCATCTTGCAATATCTTGTCTCATCTTGCCTCATCTTGCTATTTCTTGCCTCATCTTGCAATATCTTGCTTCATCTTGCTATATCTTGCCTCATCTTGCTTCTTCTTGCTATATCTTACCTCATCTTGCAATATCTTGCCTCATCTTGCCTCATCTTGCTATTTCTTGCCTCATCTTGCAATATCTTGCCTCATCTTGCTTCTTCTTGCTATATCTTGCCTCATCTTGCAATATCTTGCCTCGTCTTGCCTCATCTTGCAATATCTTGCCTCAACTTGCTTTATCTTGCTAGTTCTTGCCTCATCTTGCAGTATCTTGCCTCATCTTGCCTCATCTTGCCTCATCTTGCTATATCTTGCCTCATCTTGCTTCATCTTGTTATTTCTTGCCTCATCTTGCAAAATCTTGCCTCATCTTTCTTCATCTTGCTTTATCTCGCCTCATCTTGCCTGATCTTGCTTCATCTTGCTTCAATTTGCTATATCTTTCCTCATCTTACCTCATCTTGCTTCATCTTGCTATATCTTGCCTCATCTTGCCTCATCTTGCTATATCTTGCCTCATCTTGCCTCATCTTGCTTCATCTTGCTATATCTTGCCTCATCTTGCAATATCTTGCCTCATTTGCCTTATCTTGTTTCTTCTTGCTATATCTTGCCTCATCTTCAAATATCTTGCCTCATCTTGCCTCATCTTTCTATATCTTGCCTCATCTTGCAATATCTTGACTCATTTTGCCTCATCTTACTATTTCTTGCCTCATCTTGCAATATCTTGCCTCATCTTGCCTCATCTTGCTATTTCTTGCCTCATCTTGCCTCATCTTGCTATTTCTTGCCTCATCTTGCTTCTTCTTGCTATACGTATCTTGCCTCATCTTGCTTCTTCTTGCTATATCTTGCCTCATCTTGCAATATCTTGCCTCATCTTGCCTCATCTTGCTATTTCTTGCCTCATCTTGCAATATCTTGCCTCAGCTTGCTATTTCTTGCCTCATCTTGCTTCTTGCTATATCATGCCTCATCTTGCACTATCTTGCCTCATCTTGCCTAATCTTCTTTCTTCTAGCTATATCTTGCCTCATCTTGCAATATCTTGCCTCATGTTGCTTCTTGCTATATCTTGCCTCATCTTGCAATATCTTGCCTCATCTTGCCTAATCTTGTTTCTTCTAGCTATATCTTGCCTCATCTTGCAACATCTTGCCTCATGTTGCTTCTTGCTATATCTTGCCTCATCTTGCTTCTTCTTGCTATATCTTGCCTCATCTTGCCTCATCTTGCTATTTCTTGCCTCATCTTGCAATATCTTGCCTCATCTTGCTTCTTCTTGCTATATCTTGCCTCATCTTGAAATATCTTGCCTCATCTTTCCTCATCTTGCTATTTCTTGCCTCATCTGGCCTCATCTTGCTTCATGTTGCTATATCTTGCCTTATCTTGCTTCTTCTTGCTATTTCTTGCGTCATCTTGCTATATTATGCCTCATCTTGCCTCACCTTGCTGTTTCTTGCCTCATCTAGCCTCATCTTGCTTAATCTTACTTTATCTTGCCTCATCTTACCTAATCTTGCCTCATCTTGCCTCATCTTGCTATTTCTTGCCTCATCTTGCAATATCTTGCCTCATCTTGCTATATCTTGCCTCATCTTACTATTTCTTGCCTCATCTTGCCTCATCTTGCTTCATCATGCTATATCTTGCCTCATCTTCCCTCATCTTGCTTCTTCTTCCTATATCTTGCCTCATCTTGCAATATCTTGCCTCATCTTGCCTCATCTTGCTTCTTCTTGCTATATCTTGCCTCATCTTGCAATATCTTGCCTCATCTTGCCTGATCTTGCTATTTCTAGCCTCATCTTGCCTCATCTTGCTTCATCTTGCTATATCTTGCTTCATCTTTCCTCATCTTGCTTAATCTTGGTATATCTTGCCTCATCTTGCAATATCTTGCCTCATCTTGCCTCATCTTGCTATTTCTTGCCTCATCTTACCTCATCTTGCTATTTCTTGCCTCTTCTTGCTTCTTCTTGCTATATCTTGCCTCATCTTGCTTCTTCTTGCTAAATCTTGCCTCATCTTGCTATATCTTGCCTCATCTTGCCTCATCTTGCTATTTCTTGCTTCATCTTGCAATATCTTGCCTCATCTTGCCTCATCTTACTATTTCTTGCCTCATCTTGTTTCTTCTTGCTATATCTTGCCTCATCTTGCAATATCTTGCTATTTCTTCCCTCATCTTGCAATATCTTGCCTCATCTTGCCTCATCTTGCTATTTCTTTCCTCATCTTGCTTCGTCTTGCTATATCTTGCCTCATCTTGCAATATCTTGCCTCATATTGCCTCATCTTGCTATTTCTTGCCTCATCTTGCTTCTTGCTATATCTTGCCTCATCTTGCAACATCTTGCCTCATCTTGCCTCATCTTGTTTCTTCTAGCTATATCTTGCCTCATCTTGCAATATCTTGCCTCATCTTGCCTCAGCTTGCTATTTCTTACCTCATCTTGTAATATCTTGCCTCAGCTTGCTATATCTTGCCTCATCTTGCAATATCTTGCTCTTTCTTGCCTCATCTTGCAATATCTTGCCTCACCTTGCCTCATCTTGCTATTTCTTGCCTCATCTTGCTTCTTCTTGCTATATCTTGCCTCATCTTGCAATATCTTGTCTCATCTTGCCTCATCTTGCTATTTCTTGCCTCATCTTGCTTCTTCTTGCTATATCTTGCTTCATCTTTCCTCATCTTGCTTAATCTTGGTATATCTTGCCTCATCTTGCAATATCTTGCCTCATCTTGCCTCATCTTGCTATTTCTTGCCTCATCTTACCTCATCTTGCTATTTCTTGCCTCTTCTTGCTTCTTCTTGCTATATCTTGCCTCATCTTGCTTCTTCTTGCTAAATCTTGCCTCATCTTGCTATATCTTGCCTCATCTTGCCTCATCTTGCTATTTCTTGCTTCATCTTGCAATATCTTGCCTCATCTTGCCTCATCTTACTATTTCTTGCCTCATCTTGTTTCTTCTTGCTATATCTTGCCTCATCTTGCAATATCTTGCTATTTCTTCCCTCATCTTGCAATATCTTGCCTCATCTTGCCTCATCTTGCTATTTCTTTCCTCATCTTGCTTCGTCTTGCTATATCTTGCCTCATCTTGCAATATCTTGCCTCATATTGCCTCATCTTGCTATTTCTTGCCTCATCTTGCTTCTTGCTATATCTTGCCTCATCTTGCAACATCTTGCCTCATCTTGCCTCATCTTGTTTCTTCTAGCTATATCTTGCCTCATCTTGCAATATCTTGCCTCATCTTGCCTCAGCTTGCTATTTCTTACCTCATCTTGTAATATCTTGCCTCAGCTTGCTATATCTTGCCTCATCTTGCAATATCTTGCTCTTTCTTGCCTCATCTTGCAATATCTTGCCTCACCTTGCCTCATCTTGCTATTTCTTGCCTCATCTTGCTTCTTCTTGCTATATCTTGCCTCATCTTGCAATATCTTGTCTCATCTTGCCTCATCTTGCTATTTCTTGCCTCATCTTGCTTCTTCTTGCTATATCTTGCCTCATCTTGCTTCTTCTTGCTATATCTTGCCTCATCTTGCAATATCTTGCCTCATCTTGCCTCATCTTACTATTTCTTGCCTCATCTTGCAATATCTTGCCTCATCTTGCTTCTTCTTGCTATATCTTGCCTCATCTTGCCTCATCTTGCTATTTCTTGCCTCATCTGGCCTCATCTTGCTTCATCTTGCTGTATCTTGCCTTATCTTGCTTCTTCTTGCTATATCTTGCGTCATCTTGCAATATTTTGCCTCATCTTGCCTCATCTTGCTGTTTCTTGCCTCATCTAGCCTCATCTTGCTTAATCTTGCTATATCTTGCCTCATCTTACCTAATCTTGCCTCATCTTGCCTCATCTTGCTATTTCTTGCCTCATCTTGCAGTATCTTGCCTCATCTTGCTATATCTTGCCTCATCTTGCTATATCTTGCCTCATCTTGCCTCATCTTGCTTCATCATGCTATATCTTGCCTCATCTTCCCTCATCCTGCTTCTTCTTGCTATATCTTACCTCATCTTGCAATATCTTGCCTCATCTTGCCTCATCTTGCTTCTTCTTGCTATATCTTGCCTCATCTTGCAATATCTTGCCTCATCTTGCCTCATCTTGCTATTTCTAGCCTCATCTTGCCTCGTCTTGCTTCATCTTGCTCTATCTTGCCTCATCTTCCCTCATCTTGTTTAATCCTGGTATATCTTGCCTCATCTTGCCTCATCTTTCTATTTCCTGCCTCATCTTGCAATATCTTGACTCATTTTGCTTCATCTTGCTATTTCTTGCCTCATCTTGCAACATCTTGCCTCATCTTGCCTCATCTTGCTATTTCTTGCCTCATCCTGCCTCATCTTGCTATTTCTTGCCTCATCTTGATTCTTCTTGCTATATCTTGCCTCATCTTGCAATATCTTGCTATTTCTTGCCTCATCTTGCAATATCTTGCCTCATCTTGCCTCATCTTGCTATTTCTTGCCTCATCTTTCTTCTTCTTGCTATATCTTGCCTCATCTTGCAATATCTTGCCTCATCTTGCCTCATCTTGCTATTTCTTGCCTCATCTTGCTTCTTGCTATATCTTGCCTCATCTTGCAATATCTTGCCTCATCTTGTTTCTTCTAGCTATATCTTGCCTTATCTTGCATTATCTTTCCTCATCTTGCCTCATCTTGCTATTTCTTGCCTCATCTTGTAATATCTTGCTCTTTCTTGCCTCATCTTGCTTATTCTTGGTATATCTTGCCTCATCTTGCAATATCTTGCCTCATCTTGCCTCATCTTGCTATTTGTTGCCTCATCTTGCTTCTTCTTGCTATATCTTGCCTCATCTTGCTTCTTCTTGCCATATCTTGCCTCATCTTGCAATATCTTGCTCTTTCTTGCCTCATCTTGCTATATCTTGCCTCATCTTGCAATATCTTGCCTCATCTTGCCTCATCTTGCTATTTCTTGCCTCATCTGGCCTCCTCTTGCTTCATCTTGCTATATCTTGCTTTATCTTGCTTCTTCTTGCTATATCTTGCTTCATCTTGCAATATTTTGCCTCATCTTGCTGTTTCTTGCCTCATCTAGCCTCATCTTGCTTAATCTTGCTATATCTTGCCTCATCTTACCTAATCTTGCCTCATCTTGCTATTTCTTGCCTCATCTTGCAATATCTTGCCTCATCTTGCTGTATCTTGCCTCATCTTGCTATTTCTTGCCTTATCTTGCCTCATCTTGCTTTATCATGCTATATCTTGCCTCATCTTCCCTCATCTTGCTTCTTCTTGCTATATCTTGCCTCATCTTGCCATATCTTGCCTCATCTTGCCTCATCTTGCTAATTCTAGCCTCATCTTGCCTTATCTTGCTTCATCTTGCTCTATCATGCCTCATCTTCCCTCATCTTGCTTAATCTTGGTATATCTTGCCTCATCTTGCCTCCTCTTTCTATTTCCTGCCTCATCTTGCAATATCTTGACTCATTTTGCCTCATCTTGCTATTTCTTGCCTCATCTTGCAATATCTTGCCTCATCTTGCTATTTCTTGCCTCATCTTGCCTCATCTTGCTATTTCTTGCCTCATCTTGCTTCTTTTTGCTATATGTTGCCTCATCTTGCAATATCTTGCCTCATCTTGCAGTATCTTGTTTCATCTTGCCTCATCTTGCTTCTTCTTTCTATATCTTGCCTCATCTTGCAATATCTTGCCTCATCTTGCAATATCTTGCCTCATCTTGCAATATCTTGCCTCATCTTGCTATTTCTTGCCTCATCTTGCAATATCTTGCCTCATCTTGCTATATCTTGCCTCATCTTGCAATATCTTGCTATTTCTTGCCTCATCTTGCAATATCTTGCCTCATCTTGCCTCATCTTGCTATTTCTTGCCTCATCTTGCTTCTTCTTGCTATATCTTGCCTCAACTTGCAATATTTTGCCTCATCTTGCCTAATCTTGCTATTTCTTGCCTCATCTTGCTTCTTCTTGTTATATCTTGCCTCATCTTGCTTCTTCTTGCATTATCTTGCCTCAACTTGCAATATCTTGCCTCATCTTGCCTCATCTTGCTATTTCTTGCCTCATCTTGCTTCTTCTTGCTCTGTCTTGCCTCCGCATGTGGGTTATGTCCTATGTAAACAATGCGGGCCGATTTTTGTCCTTCGTATTCTTTGCTCTTTATCCTGCAGATAGAATCTGCACAAAACAAGCTGTATATGTAATTGAAGCTGCATTCTTGTACTTCAATTCTGCGCAACAAGATTTTCTCTGGCGGCTTCCTTGACGAAGACTCGCCGCCGACAAGAGTGCCTATGAAAACGCAGAAAATCGCCGATCAACTTCGTGGGAGAGGCTAAAAGCGAATGAAATTACACAGAACCGTGCACAATCACATCATCGAAGTTTTCCATGTGACCGCTTTGATAAACCCATCTGGTGCAGAGTTACATCGTGAAAACTAAATTCTTCCTTCGCGGCCGAACCTTTGGCACTGGATAACTCACAATAGGAACCTCGTACTAAAAGTGGTCACATGGAGAAGTTGTAAAGCATCTTTAAGTTGCGATATCTGGTCTCATCATGCAAAGGGCTGGTGTCCTTCAAAGTCGGGAAGGCGATTTACTGCTGTAGTGTCTTAGCTCTCTACTACAGTCGTGGGTCGATCACTCCCGCATTCAGGCAACAACGAGAACCAACCAATTATTCAGCATGCAACACAGAACTTACACAAAACACAGGATAAAGTGATAAGGTACAGGGTAGAGTGATAAGGTTAAGGTCATGCACAACAATACACACAGCATAAACACATACACTACACTCCTCCCATACAAATCACAAAGTTGGGAGAAAAGAATAACTACAACAAAAGAAAAAAACAATCAGCATGCATGCAAGACAATCAACAATGACATGCACTGGTACCAGAGTCAAGTATACACAGGGTTACCGAACCGTATCGGTGGTTGTCGATTCCTTCGAGGATATCGGGATGAATCTGATGATGTAGTATTGCTATTAGTCATGGTAGCGGGTGCACGTAGTGATGGAATAGGTTGATCCAACACCAAGACATCATCGGGTGGATCCGACGGTGGATCTGCTGCAACTTTAGTGAAGCGTAGTTGGTCATGATGACGCTTCCAGGTCTGTGACTGGTCAGTCTCCACCAACACGGTACGAGGACCAAGGCGTGACTTGACCACAGCTGAACGCCACTTCGGTCCTGAACCGTAGTTTCGAGCTATCACATGCTGTCCAACCTGAAACTGTTGAAGTTTAGCATGTTGATCATGATGCTGGACCTGATTGGACTGCTGAGTGATAACCTGATCCTCACAATTTGGCTTCAGTAGATCCAAACGTGTCCTCAGTTCGTGTCCCAGGAACAGTGCACTTGGTGTGCGTCCTGTAGTGGAATGAGGTGTGGAACGATATCCAAACAAAAAGTTAGCAAGACAATGCGGCAGGGGCAAACTGGACGACTCACGAGCCTTCATAGCCTGCTTGAAAGTTCTGACGAATCGTTCCACTAAGCCATTGGAGGCAGGATGATATGGTGTGCTTCGGATGTGCCTCACACCGTTTTCTTATGAGGAAAGTGGCAAACTCCTCAGAGCAAAACTGTGGACCATTGTCAGAGACCAATTGACATGGCAGGCCATATGAGGCAAACAAATGATGTAGCACACGAATGGTAGCAGAGGATGTTGTTGAGGGCATCTTGTAGACCTCAGGCCACTTTGAGTGGGCATCCACTACGAGGAAAAACATCTTCCCCAGGAAGGGCCCGGCAAAATCAACGTGGATGCGCTGCCAGGGCTTGGCAGGCCAGGCCCAAGGTTGAAGTGGAACCACAGCAGGGGAATCCTGATTACTTTGGCAGGAGAGACATGATCTTACCAGGTCCTCAATGTGCTTGTCAAGGTTGGGCCACCACACATAGCTTCGGGCGACACGCTTCATTTGGGTCATGCCCGAGTGAGTACTGTGCAACTCCTCAAGGACTCTCCCCTGTAGGGACTTGGGAACCACAACAATCGTAGCGATAGGCTGACAGGAGGACAGCCCAACGCTGGAGACGGGCAGCGGCAAGGGTAGGCACCCCCTTCTTGGGGCCCAAGATGGTACAAAGTGGTTTATGGTCGGTCAATAAAGTGAAGTGTCTCCCATACAGGTAAATGTGAAACCGCTTTACCCCGAAGACTATGGAGAGGGCCTCCTTCTCTATCTGCGCATAATTGGATTCACTGGAAGATAGAGTGCGAGAAGCATAGGCTATGGGACGTTCTGTTCCGTCAGGCAGGGTGTGGGAAATGACCGCTCCCACCCCATACACCGATGCATCAGTAGCAAGGGTAACAGGCAATGTAGGGTCATAGTGAATCAGCACAGGAGATGCTGCAAGGGCTTCCTTGGCACTACTGAAGGCAGTTTGACAGGCTTCATCCCACTGCCATGGGGCATCGTCATGTAGCAACTTGTTGAGTGGGTTGACTAGGGTGGCCAAATTTGGAATGAATTTCCCATAATAATTCACAATCCCCAAAAAGGACCTAAGTTGCTGTGGATCCTGAGGAGGCGGGGCATGCTCAATGGCCTGTACCTTAGAAGGTAGTGTGTGAACACTGTGTGCATCAACCCTGTAGCCCAAATACTCCACAGATTCCCTCATGAACTCACACTTGCTCTGCTTGAGGCGCAGTCCAAATTTCTCCAGGCGTTCCAGGACCTCTTGCAGGTGTTCCAAGTGGTCAGCATCATTCTTGCCGGTGACGAGTATATCATCAATGTAGCAGCACACCTGTGGAATGCCGTTCAGGATAACATCCATGGTCTTTTGAAACATCGCAGGTGCCGCCGTAGGGCAACCTGGTGTATTGGTAGAGACCCTTGTGGGTATTGATGGTCGTGAGTGGCTTGGACTGATCATCAAGACGCAGCTGCTGGTAGGCCTGTCGCAGATCAAGCTTGGTGAACTTTTGACCTCCAGCTAGTGTGGCTAACAGATCATCAGGCCTTGGGAGAGAATATTGATCAACCTCCAGCGCCTGATTAATAGTGACCTTGTAGTCTCCACACAGCCTGTAACTTCCATCCTGTTTGGGGACAACAACAATGGGAGCAGCCCAGTCGCTATGGGAGACTTTCTCGAGGACTCCTTCAGCCTCCAACTTGTCAAGCTGGGCACTCACTTCATCTCGGATGGCGTAAGGAACAGGCCTTGGCTTAAAGAACTTGGGTGTGACATCAGGCTTCATCAGCAGGGTTGCTCTCTCATCATTGATGGTACCCGTTTTGTCGCTAAAAAGGCACTGATGCTGGCTCAGGAGAGATGCCACTGGGATGGGACCAAATGTGCCCGGTGGATGGCTTGCCAATCCAGGCGAATGCTTCGAAGCCAGTTGCGCCCTAGCAAGCTTGGTCCACTCCCAGCTACCACAATGAGGTTGAGGTCGAACTGTTGTTCACCATACTGAACATGAACAGGAATCTGGCCCTTTACAGGAATAACTTCCTTTGTGTACGTTGTCAACTGAATAGGGCTGGGCTTGAGACTGATGTGTGGGAAGAGCTGCTGATGAGTCTTCTCTGAGACAATGGACACGTCAGCTCCTGTGTCAACCTCCATATCGACTGCTTTGTTCTCAATTTGAAGCGTGCAAGTTAACACTTTTGAGGCATCCCCATTTTGCCCCATGCGATAGAGGTGCAGGTCTTCATCACCACCGTCCTCTCTGGAAGCAACCACTGCGTGTGTCTGCTTGGCTCTAGGGTTGGGCTTACTTGCTTGAGGCTGTGACTTGGAGCGACAAACTCGTGAAAGATGACCTTTCTTTCGACATGAATGGCAGACGGACTCCTTGTGCGGGCATTTTGTGTGGTGGTGGTCTCCCTTACCACACTGGTAGCACGGCTTTGTCGGTGTCGCGGATGTAGGCCTGGCGTTCGGGCGGGGAGAGGATGAAAACCTCTTGACACTGGCAGACGATTCACTGTCGCTCTGCTGAAGGGCCTTGGAGTTAGTGGCTGCGGCCTCCATCGCGTTTGCCATGTCCAAAGCATCCTGCAGCTTGAGATCCGCCACTGCTAACAACCGCTTCTGTGTAGTTTCGCTGCGGAGTCCACACACGAACCGATCACGGAGGGCTTCATTGAGATACGCGCCAAACACGCAATGGACAGACAGACGTCTTAGCTCCGCGATGAACTGCGCGACCGACTCACCCGGTAGTTGGCTTCGTCTGTGGAAATGGAACCGTTCCGCGATAACAATGGGCTTTGGTTCGAAATGTGCTGTCAGGACGTCAATGACAGCGTCCAGTGAGCTGTCTTTGGGAGGGACGGGAGCTAGGAGGTTACGCAGGAGGCTATACACCGGACCTCCAACAACGCTGAGGAAGACACTCAAGCGCTTCTCCTCAGGCACGGCATTTGCCTCGAAAAAGATCTGAACGCACTCCACATACGCGGTAAAAGACTCGACTTGCTTGTCGAACAGGCCAAGTTGTCCATAGGTAAGGGGAGCTGCCATCATCCCACCTTCGTCACCAAATCTGTAGTGTCTTAGCTCTCTACTACAGTCGTGGGTCGATCACTCCCGCATTCAGGCAACAACGAGAACCAACTGATTATTCAGCATGCAACACAGAACTTACACAAAACACAGGATAAAGTGATAAGGTACAGGGTAGAGTGATAAGGTTAAGGTCATGCACAACAATACACACAGCATAAACACATACACTACAACTGCAAAACTCATTTCTGCCATCTCGAAATGCTTCAGTCACACGACAATCTCGTGACATGCCATGTATGGAATACAAAACGGAAAAAAGGCTATGACATCATGTAACGTTCGCCGTGTTCGTAGTGCAGGATTCGTTCGCAAAAAGCTATGAAACCTTGATACTTTCAAAGTTTAAGAACGGCGAAGATTTCATCATTGATTTCCTCTTACCAGAACTCTTTGTTGTCCCCTAAAAGCTCGTTTCTTACCATCACCGGATATGACGTTTGATTACACAGGTCTCTTCAATCACGTGCACATCACAAGCAGCGCAAGCGTTGCCATGGCAACACAGGAATTTAACACCTCAAGGCGCGAATGCCACAAGGTGCCCGTTGTGTAAACAGAGTGGACATAACCCACATGCGTCATCTTTCAATATCTTGCCTCATCTTGCCTCATCTTGCTATTTCTTGCCTCATCTTACCTCATCTTGCTTAATCTTGCTATATCTTGCCTCATCTTGCTTCTTCTTGCTATATCTTACCTCATCTTGCAATATCTTGCCTCATCTTGCCTCATCTTGCTACTTCTTGCCTCATCTTGCCTCATCTTGCTTAATCTTGCTATATCTTGCCTCATCTTACCTAATCTTGCCTCATCTTGCCTCATCTTGCTATTTCTTGCCTCATCTTTGCAATATCTTGCCTCATCTTACTATATCTTGCCTCATCTTGCTATTTCTTGCCTCATCTGGCCTCATCTTGCTTAATCTTGCCATATCTTGCCTCATCTTGCCTCATCTTGCTATTTCTTTCCTCATCTTGCAATATCTTGACTCATTTTGCCTCATCTTGCCTCATCTTGCTAAATCTTGCTATATCTTGCCTCATCTTACCTAATCCTGCCTCATCTTGTCTCATCTTGCTATTTCTTGCCTCATCTTTGCAATATCTTACCTCATCTTGCTATATCTTGCCTCATCTTGCCTTATTTTGCTTCATCTTGCCTCATCTTGCTATATCTTGCCTCGTCTTGCCTCATCTTGCTTCGTCATGCTATATCTTGCCTCATCTTTCTTCATCTTGCTATTTCTTGCCTCGTCTTGCCTCATATTACCTAATCTTGCCTCATCTTTCTGCATCTTGCTTTATCTTGCCTCATCTTGCAATATCTAACCTCATCTTGCCTCATCTTGCTATTTCTTGCCTCATCTTGCCTCATCTTGCTATATCTTGCCTCGTCTTGCCTCATCTTGCTTCATCTTGCTATATCTTGCCTCATCTTGCTTCATCTTGCTATTTCTTGCCTCGTTTGCCTCATCTTACCTAATCTTGCCTCATCTTGCCTCATCTTGCTATTTCTTGCCTCATCTTGCAATATCTTGCCTCATCTTGCTATTTCTTGCCTCATCTTGCCTCATCTTACCTAATCTTGCCTCATCTTGCCTCATCTTGATATTTCTTGCCTCATCTTGCAATATCTTGCCTCATCTTGCCTATATCTTGCCTCATCTTGCTATTTCTTTCCTCATCTTGCCTCATCTTGCTTCATCTTGCTATATCTTGCCTCAACTTGCTTAATCTTGCTATATATTGCCTCATCTTGCCTCATCTTGTTATTTCTTGCCTCATCTTGCAATATCTTGCATCATCTTCCTCATCTTGCTATTTCTTGCCTCATCTTGCAATATCTTGCCTCATCTTGCAATATGCAAGGGGAAGTTAACGAGCTTCGAGCGCAGTACTGACTTCAGTGGGATACAAGACGTTTCGATCCGTAGATCTTCATCAGTTGTAATACAAAACTTAGGGAAGCGCGACATTAAATAAGGGTGTGTGTGTCATTGAGTGTCAAAAGTTTGGCGGGGGGTGATGTAATGGGTGCATCTAATTAGGAGTAAAGGGGGTGATAGGCAATAGAATGAATAGGGGTGGGAGGTGAGGTAGGGTGAGGTGGCCTGGGGTCAGTCAAGGGGGAGAGTGAGAAAGAGGCTTGTTCAACAAGGGGAGCCAGGAGGGATTAATGTTAAGTCCACAGTCCAAGTTAGAGGTTTGGGGTTGCTGGTGGATGTGCAGGGCCTCTAGGACCCTTCTCTTCCAATAGCTACCTTCCTCTTGTTTGACTGTAGCGGCTTCCCAGTTGACCTGGTGCTGGTTGGTCCAGGAGTGCACAGCAATACCATTCTTGGGGTCATTCTTCTTTACTGCAGTCTTGTGCTCACTGATCCGCTTCTCCAAGGTTCTTCCTGTCTCTCCAATGTATACACTTGGGCAATCCTTGCACGGTACCTCATAGACTACTCCCTTCTTCTTCCTGTCCGATCTTGGCTGCTTCACCTTCACTAAAGAGGATCTGAGAGTGCTTCGGGATGACGTCACTGTTTTCACTCCCAGTGGTTTGCACATCCTCTCAATTCGCTCACTGACTCCTTTGACATATGGAATGTGTAGGAGTTTGGGAGGTGACTCAGTTTCTACAATTGTGGTGGTTGGTGTTGTTCTGCCTCTCAAGTTGTTCTTCACTACTGCTCCAGGATAGCCATTGGCCATGAACACTCGCCTGAGGTGCTGGATCTCTTGCCATCGCTTTCCTCCCCCGCATACCTTCTCTGCTATGAAGATCTACGGATCGAAACGTCTTGTATCCCACTGAAATCAGTACTGCGCTCGAAGCTCGTTAACTGCATCATGAACACGCACTAATGAACCTCTACAGTATCATCTTGCAATATCTTGCCTCATCTTGCTATATCTTGCCTCATCTTGTTATTTCTTGCCTCATCTTGCCTCATCTTGCTTCATCTTGCTATATCTTGCTATATCTTGCCTCATCTTGCCTCATCTTGCTATTATTGCCTCATCTTGCAATATCTAGACTCATTTTGCCTCATCTTGCTATATCTTGTTTTATCTTGCAATATCTTGCCTCATCTTGCCTCATCATGCAATTTCTTGCCTCATCTTGCAATATCTTGCCTCATCTTGCTTAATCATGCTATATCTTGCCTCATCTTGCTTCATCTTGCTATATCTTACCTCATGTTGCCTCATCTTGCAATATCTTGCCTCATCTTGCCTCATCTTGCTTAATCTTGCTATATCTTGCCTCATCTTGACTCATCTTGCTATTTCTTGCCTCATCTTCCAATATCTTGACTCATCTTGCTATTTCTTTCCTCCTCTTGCCTCATCTTGCTTCATCTTGCTATATCTTGCCTCATCTTGCTTAATCTTGCTATATCTTGCCTCATCTTGCCTCATCTTGTTATTTCTTGCCTCATCTTGCAATATCTTGCCTCATCTTCCTCATCTTGCTATTTCTTGCCTCATCTTCCAATATCTTGACTCATCTTGCTATATCTTGCCTCATCTTGCCTCATCTTGTTATTTCTTGCCTCATCTTGCAATATCTTGCCTCATCTTCCTCATCTTGCTATTTCTTGCCTCATCTTCCAATATCTTGACTCATCTTGCTATATCTTGCCTCATCTTGCTATTTCTTGCCTCATCTTGCCTCATCTTGCTTCATCTTGCTATATCTTGCCTCATCTTCCTCATCTTGCTTAATCTTGCTATATCTTGCCTCATCTTGCCTCATCTTGCCTCATCTTGCTATTATTGCCTCATCTTGCAATATCTTGACTCATTTTGCCTCATCTTGCTATATCTTGTCTTATCTTGCAATATCTTGCCTCATCTTGCCTCATCTTGCAATTTCTTGCCTCATCTTGCAATATCTTGCCTCATCTTGCTTCATCTTGCTATATCTTGCCTCATCTTGCTTCATCTTGCTATATCTTACCTCATGTTGCCTCATCTTGCAATATCTTGCCTCATCTTACCTCATCTTGCTTAATCTTGCTGTATCTTGACTCATCTTGACTCATCTTGCTATTTCTTGCCTCATCTTGCAATATCTTGACTCATCTTGCTATTTCTTTTCTCATCTTGCCTCATCTTGCTTCATCTTGCTATATCTTGCCTCATCTTGCTTAATCTTGCTATATCTTGCCTCATCTTGTCTCAACTTGTTATTTCTTGCCTCATCTTGCAATATCTTGCCTCATCTTCCTCATCTTGCTATTTCTTGCCTCATCTTCCAATATCTTGACTCATCTTGCTATATCTTGCCTCATCTTGCTATTTCTTGCCTCATCTTGCCTCCTCTTGCTATATCTTGCCTCATCTTGCTTCTTCTTGCTATATCTTGCCTCATCTTGCAATATCTTGCCTCAACTTGCTTAATCTTGCTATATATTGCCTCATCTTGCCTCATCTTGCTTCATCTTGCTATATCTTGCTATATCTTGCCTCATCTTGCCTCATCTTGCTATTATTGCCTCATCTTGCAATATCTAGACTCATTTTGCCTCATCTTGCTATATCTTGTTTTATCTTGCAATATCTTGCCTCATCTTGCCTCATCATGCAATTTCTTGCCTCATCTTACAATATCTTGCCTCATCTTGCTATTTCTTGCCTCATCTTGCCTCATCTTGCTTCATCTTGCTATATCTTGCCTCATCTTGCCTCATCTTGCTTAATCTTGCTATATCTTGCCTCATCTTGCCTCATCTTGCTATTATTGCCTCATCTTGCAATATCTTGACTCATTTTGCCTCATCTTGCTATATCTTGTCTTATCTTGCAATATCTTGCCTCATCTTGCCTCATCTTGCAATTTCTTGCCTCATCTTGCAATATCTTGCCTCATCTTGCTTCATCTTGCTATATCTTGCCTCATCTTGCTTCATCTTGCTATATCTTACCTCATGTTGCCTCATCTTGCAATATCTTGCCTCATCTTGCCTCATCTTGCTTAATCTTGCTGTATCTTGACTCATCTTGACTCATCTTGCTATTTCTTGCCTCATCTTGCAATATCTTGACTCATCTTGCTATTTCTTTCCTCATCTTGCCTCATCTTGCTTCATCTTGCTATATCTTGCCTCATCTTGCTTAATCTTGCTATATCTTGCCTCATCTTGTCTCAACTTATTTCTTGCCTCATCTTGCCTCATCTTGCAATATCTTGCCTCATCTTCCTCATCTTGCTATTTCTTGCCTCATCTTGCAATGTCTTGCCTCATCTTGCTATATCTTGCCTCATCTTCCTATTTCTTGCCTCATTTTGCCTCATCTTGCTTCATCTTGCTATATCTTGCCTCATCTTGCTTCATCTTGCTATATCTTACCTCATATTGCCTCATCTTGCAATATCTTGCCTCATTTTGCCTCATCTTGCTTAATCTTGCTATATCTTGCCTCATCTTGCTTCATCTTGCTATGTCTTGCCTCATCTTGCTTAATCTTGCTATATCTTGCCTCATCTTGTCTCATCTTGTTATTTCTTGCCTCATCTTGCAATATCTTGCCTCATCTTTCTCATCTTGCAATGTCTTGCCTCATCTTGCTATATCTTGCCTCATCTTGCTATTTCTTGCCTCATCTTGCCTCATCTTGCTTCATCTTGCTATATCTTGCCTCATCTTGCCTCATCTTCCTTAATCTTGCTATATCTTGCCTCATCTTGCCTTATCTTGCTATTTCTTGCCTCATCTTGCAATATCTTGACTCATTTTGCCTCATCTTATTATATCTTGTCTCATCTTGCAGTATCTTGCCTCATCTTACCTCATCTTGCAATTTCTTGCCTCATCTTGCCTCATCTTGCCTCATCTTTCCTCATCTTGCTATATCTTGCCTCATCTTGCTTCATCTTGCTATTTCTTGCGTCGTCTTGCAATATCTTGCCTCAGCTTTCTTCGTCTTGCCTCATCTTGCCTCATCTTGCTATTTCTTGCCTCATCTTGCTATTTCTTGCCTCATCTTACTATTTCTTGCCTCATCTTGCCTAATCTTGCTTCATCTTGCTATATCTTGTCTCATCTTGCCTCATGTTGCTTAATCTTGCTATATCTTCCTCATCTTGCCTCATCTTGCTATTTCTTTCCTCATCTTGCAATATCTTGACTCATTTTGCCTCATCTTGCCTCATCTTGCTTAATCTTGCTATATCTTGCCTCATCTTACCTATTCCTGCCTCATCTTGCCTCATCTTGCTATTTCTTGCCTCATCTTTGCAAAATCTTGCCTCATCTTGCTATATCTTGCCTCATCTTGCCTCATCTTGCAATATCTTGCCTCATCTTGCCTCATCTTGCTATTTCTTGCCTCATCTTGCCTCATCTTGCTTCATCTTGCTATATCTTGCCTCATCTTGCTTAATCTTGCTATATCTTACCTCAACTTGCCTCATCTTGTTATTTCTTGCCTCATCTTGCAATATCTTGCCTCATCTTGCTTCATCTTGCTATTTCTTGCCTCATCTTGCCTCATCTTGCTTCTTCTTGCTATATCTTGACTCATCTTGCCTCATCTTGCTATTTCTTGCCTCATCTTGTCTCATCTTGCTTAATCTTGCGATGTCTTGCCTCATCTTACCTAATCTTGCCTCATCTTGCCTCATCTTGCTATATCTTGCCTCATCTTTGCAATATCTTGCCTCAACTTGCCTCATCTTGCAATATCTTGCCTCATCTTGCCTCATCTTGCTATTTCTTGCCTCATCTTGCTATATCTTGCCTCATCTTGCTATTTCTTGCCTCATCTTGCCTCATCTTGCTTCATCTTGCTATATCTTGCCTCATCTTGCTTAATCTTGCTATATCTTACCTCAACTTGCCTCATCTTGTTATTTCTTGCCTCATCTTGCAATATCTTGCCTCATCTTGCCTCATCTTGCTATTTCTTGCCTCATCTTTGCAATATCTTGCCTCATTTTGCTATATATATCTTGCCTCATCTTGCCTTATCTTGCTTCATCTTGCCTCATCTTGCTATGTCTTGCCTCGTTTTCCCTTATCTTGCTTCATCTTGCTATATCTTGCCTCATCTTGCTTCATCTTGCTATTTCTTGCCTCGTCTTGCCTCATCTTGCCTCATCTTACCTAATCTTGCCTCATCTTTCTGCATCTTGCTTAATCTTGCCTCATCTTGCCTCATCTTGCTATTATTGCCTCATCTTGCAATATCTTGACTCATTTCGCCTCATCTTACTATATCTTGCCTCATCTTGCTACATCTTGCCTCATCTTGCTATTTCTTGCCTCATCTTGCTTAATCTTGCTATATCTTGCCTCATCTTGCCTCATCTTGCTATTTCTTGGCTCATCTTGCAATATCTTGACTCATCTTGCTATTTCTTTCCTCATCTTGCCTCATCCTGCTTCATCTTGCTATATCTTGCCTCATCTTGCTAAATCTTGCTATATCTTGCCTCATCTTTCCTCATCTTGTTATTTCTTGCCTCATCTTGCAATATCTTGCCTCACCTTCCTATTTCTTGCCTCATCTTGCTATTTCTTGCCTCATCTTGCTTCATCTTGCTATATCTTGCCTCATCTTGCCTCATCTTGCTTAATCTTGCTATATCTTGCCTCATCTTGCCTCATCTTCCTACATCTTGCCTCATCTTGCTATTTCTTGCCTCATCTTGCCTCATCTTGCAATATCTTGCCTCATCTTGCCTCATCTTGCTACATCTTGCCTCATCTTGCTATTTCTTGCCTCATCTTGCTTCATCTTGCTATATCTTGCCTCATCTTGCCTCATCTTGCTTAATCTTGCTATATCTTGCCTCATCTTGCCTCATCTTGCTATTATTGCCTCATCTTGCAATATCTTGACTCATTTTGCCTCATCTTGTTATGTCTTGTCTTATCTTGCAATATCTTGCCTCGTCTTGCCTCATCTTGCAATTTCTTGCCTCATCTTGCAATATCTTGCCTCATCTTGCTTCATCTTGCTATATCTTGCCTCATCTTGCTTCATCTTGCTATATCTTACCTCATGTTGCCTCATCTTGCAATATCTTGCCTCTTCTTGCCACATCTTGCTTAATCTTGCTATATCTTGCCTCATCTTGACTCATCTTGCTTGCTATTTCTTTCCTCATCTTGCCTCATCTTGCTTCATCTTGCTATATCTTGCCTCATCTTGCTTCATCTTGCTATATCTTGCCTCATCTTGCTATTTCTTGCCTCAACTTGCCTCATCTTGCTTCATCTTGCTATATCTTGTCTCATCTTGCCTCATCTTACTTAATCTTGCTATATCTTGCCTCATCTTGCCTCATCTTGCTATTATTGCCTCATCTTGCAATATCTTGACTCATTTTGCCTCATCTTGCTATATCTTGTCTTAACTTGCAATATCTTGCCTCATCTTGCCTCATCTTGCAATTTCTTGCCTCATCTTGCAATATCTTGCCTCATCTTGCTTCATCTTGCTATATCTTGCCTCATCTTGCTTCATCTTCCTATATCTTACCTCATGTTTCCTCATCTTGCAATATCTTGCCTCATCTTGCCTCATCTTGTTTAATCTTGCTATATCTTGCTTCATCTTACTATATCTTGTCTCATCTTGCCTCATGTTGCTTAATCTTGCTATATCTTGCCTCATCTTCCTCATCTTGCTATTTCTTTCCTCATCTTGCAATATCTTGACTCATTTTGCCTCATCTTGCCTCATCTTGCTTAATCTTGCTATATCTTGCCTCATCTTGCCTCATCTTGCTTAATCTTGCTATATCTTGCCTCATCTTGCCTCATCTTGCTATTTCTTGCCTCATCTTGCAGTATCTTGACTCATCTTGCTATTTCTTGCCTCATCTGGCCTCATCTTGCTATATCTTGCCTCATCTTGCCTCATCTTGCTATTTCTTTCCTCATCTTGCAATATCTTGATTCATTTTGCCTCATTTTGCCTCATCTTGCTTAATCTTGCTATATCTTGCCACATCTTACCTAATCTTGCCTCATCTTGCCTCATCTTGCTATTTCTTGCCTCATCTTTGCAATATCTTGCCTCATCTTGCTATATCTTGCCTCATCTTGCTTCATCTTGTATATCTTACCTCATGTTGCCTCATCTTGCTATTTCTTGCCTCAACTTGCCTCATCTTGCTTCATCTTGCCATATCTTACCTCATATTGCCTCATCTTGAAATATCTTGCCTCATCTTGCTTCATCTTGCTTAATCTTGCTATATCTTGACTCATCTTGCTATTTCTTGCCTCATCTGGCAATATCTTGACTCATCTTGCTATTTCTTTCCTCATTTTGCCTCATCTTGCTTCATCTTGCTATATCTTGCCTCATCTTGCGTAATCTTGCTATATCTTGCCTCATCTTGTCTCATCTTGTTATTTCTTGCCTCATCTTGCAATATCTTGCCTCATCTTCATCATCTTGCTTTTTCTTGCCTCATCTTGCAATGTCTTGCCTCATCTTGCTATATCTTGCCTCATCTTGCTATTTCTTGCCTCATCTTGCCTCATCTTGCTTCAACTTGCTATATCTTGCCTCATCTTGCTTAATCTTGCTATATCTTACCTCATGTTGCCTCATCTTGCAATATCTTGCCTCGTCTTGCCTCATCTTACTTAATCTTGCTATATCTTGCCTCATCTTGCGTTATCTTGCTATTTCTTGCCTCATCTTGCAATATCTTGACTCATTTTGCCTCATCTTACTATATCTTGTCTCATCTTGCAATATCTTGCCTCATCTTGCCTCATCTTGCCTCATCTTGCCTCATCTTGCCTCATCTTGCCTCATCTTGCTTCATCTTGCTTCATCTTACTGTTTCTTGCCTCGTCTGGCAATATCTTGCCTCATCTTTCTTCGTCTTGCAATATTTTGCCTCATCTTGCCTCATCTTGCCTCATCTTGCTATTTATTGCCTCATCTTGCCTAATCTTGCTTCATCTTGCTATATCTTGTCTCATCTTGCCTCATGTTGCTTAATCTTGCTATATCTTGCCTCATCTTGCTTCATCTTGTTATTTCTTGCCTCATCTTGCAATATCTTGCCTCATCTTCCTCATCTTGCTATTTCTTGCCTCATCTTCCAATATCTTGCCTCATCTTGCTATGTCTTCTCTCATCTTGCAATATCGTGCCTCATCTTGCCTCATCTTGCTATATCTTGCCTCATCTTGCAAGATCTTGCCTCATCTTGTTTCATCTTACTATATCTTCCCTCATCTTGCTTCATCTTGCTATATCTTACCTCATGTTGCCTCATCTTGCAATATCTTGCCTCATCTTGCTTCATCTTGCTATATCTTGCCTCATCTTGCTTCTTCTTGTTATATCTTGCCTGATCCTGCCTCATCTTGCAATTTCTTACCTCATCTAACCTCATCTTGCTATATCTTGCCTCATTTTGCTTCATCTTGCTATTTCTTGCCTCATCTTGCAATATCAAACCTCATCTTGCCTCATCTTGCTATTTCTTGCCTCATCTTGCAATATTTTGCCTCATCTTGCCTCATCTTGCTGTATCTTGCCTCATCATGCCTCATCTTGCAATATCTTGCCTCATCTTTCCTCATCTTGCTGTTTCTTGCCTCATCTTGCAATATCTTGCTTCATCTTGCTATATCTTGCCTCATCTTGCCTCATCTTGCTATATCTTGCCTCATCTTCCCTCATCTTGCAATATCTTGCCTCATCTTGCTTCATCTTGCTATATCTTGCCTCATCTTGCTTCTTCTTGCTATACCTTGCCTCATCTTGCCTCATCTTGCAATGTCTTGCCTCATCTTCCTCATCTTGCTATTACTTGCCTCATCTTGCAATGTCTTGCCTCATCTTGCTATATCTTGCCTCATCTTGCTATTTCTTGCCTCATCTTGCCTCATCTTGCTTCATCTTGCTATGTCTTGCCTCATCTTGCTTCATCTTGCTATATCTTACCTCATGTTGCCTCATCTTCTTTAATCTTGCTATATCTTGCCTCATCTTGCCTTATCTTGCTATTTCTTGCCTCATCTTGCAATATCTTGACTCATTTTGCCTCATCTTACTATATCTTGTCTCATCTTGCAATATCTTGCCTCATCTTGCCTCATCTTGCCTCATCTTGCCTCATCTTGCCTCATCTTGCCTCATCTTGCCTCATCTTGCCTCATCTTGCCTAATCTTGCTTCATCTTGCTATATCTTGCCTCATCTTGCCTCATCTTGCTATATCTTGCCTCATCTTCCCTCATCTTGCAATATCTTGCCTCAACTTGCTTCATCTTGCTATATCTTGCCTCATCTTGCTTCTTCTTGCTATACCTTGCCTCATCTTGCCTCATCTTGCAATATCTTGCCTCATCTTCCTCATCTTGCTATTTCTTGCCTCATCTTGCAATGTCTTGCCTCATCTTGCTATATCTTGCCTCATCTTGCTATTTCTTGCCTCATCTTGCCTCATCTTGCTTTATCTTGCTATATCTTGCCTCATCTTGCTTCATCTTGCTATATCTTACCTCATGTTGCCTCATCTTGCAATATCTTGCCTCATCTTGCCTCATCTTCCTTAATCTTGCTATATCTTGCCTCATCTTGCCTTATCTTGCTATTTCTTGCCTCATCTTGCAATATCTTGACTCATTTTGCCTCATCTTACTATATCTTGTCTCATCTTGCAATATCTTGCCCCATCTTGCCTCATCTTGCTATTTCTTGCCTCATCTTGCCTAATCTTGCTTCATCTTGCCTAATCTTGCTTCATCTTGCTATATCTTGTCTCATCTTGCCTCATGTTGCTTAATCTTGCTATATCTTGCCTCATCTTCCTCATCTTGCTATTTCTTGCCTCATCTTCCAATATCTTGCCTCATCTTGCTATGTCTTCTCTCACCTTGCAATATCGTGCCTCATCTTGCCTCATCTTGCTATATCTTGCCTCATATTGCAAGATCTTGCCTCATCTTGTTTCATCTTACTATATCTTGCCTCATCTTGCATCATCTTGCTATATCTTACCTCATGTTGCCTCATCTTGCAATATCTTGCCTCATCTTGCTTCATCTTGCTATATCTTGCCTCATCTTGCTTCTTCTTGTTACATCTTGCCTGATCCTGCCTCATCTTGCAATATCTTACCTCTTCTAACCTCATCTTGCTATATCTTGCCTCATTTTGCTTCATCTTGCAATATCTTGCCTCATGTTTCTGCATCTTGTATTATCTTGCCTCATCTTGCAATATCAAACCTCATCTTGCCTCATCTTGCTATTTCTTGCCTCATCTTGCAATATTTTGCCTCATCTTGCCTCATCTTGCTGTATCTTACCTCATCATGCCTCATCTTGCTATATCTAGCCTCATCTTGCCTCATCTTGCTGTTTCTTGCCTCATCTTGCTATATCTTGCCTCATCTTGCCTCATCTTGCTGTTTCTTGCCTCATCTTGCCTCATCTTGCTTCATCTTGCTATATCTTGCCTCATCTTGCTTCATCTTGCTATATCTTACCTCATGTTGCCTCATCTTGCAATATCTTGCCTCATCTTGCCTCATCTTCCTTAATCTTGCTAAATCTTGCCTCATCTTGCCTTATCTTGCTATTTCTTGCCTCATCTTGCAATATCTTGACTCATTTTGCCTCATCTTACTATATCTTGTCTCATCTTGCAATATCTTGCCTCATCTTGCTATTTCTTGCCTCATCTTGCCTAATCTTGCTTCATCTTGCTATATCTTGCCTCATCTTGCTTCATCTTGCTATATCTTGCTATATCTTGCCTCATTTTGCTTCATCTTGTTATTTCTTGCCTCATCTTGCAATATCTTGCCTCATCTTCCTCATCTTGCTATTTCTTGCCTCATCTTCCAATATCTTGCCTCATCTTGCTATGTCTTCTCTCATCTTGCAATATCGTGCCTCATCTTGCCTCATCTTGCTATATCTTGCCTCATATTGCAAGATCTTGCCTCATCTTGTTTCATCTTACTATATCTTGCCTCATTGCATCATCTTGCTATATCTTACCTCATGTTGCCTCATCTTGCAATATCTTGCCTCATCTTGCTTCATCTTGCTATATCTTGCCTCATCTTGCTTCTTCTTGTTATATCTTGCCTGATCTTGCCTCATCTTGCTATATCTTGCCTCATTTTGCTTCATCTTACTATTTCTTGCCTCATCTTGCAATATCTTGCCTCATGTTTCTGCATCTTGTATTATCTTGCCTCATCTTGCAATATCAAACCTCATCTTGCCTCATCTTGCTATTTCTTGCCTCATCTTGCAATATTTTGCCTCATCTTGCCTCATCTTGCTGTATCTTGCCTCATCTTGCCTCATCTTGCCTCATCTTGCTATATCTTGCCTCATCTTGCCTCATCTTGCTGTTTCTTGCCTCATCTTGCAATATCTTGCTTCATCTTGCTATATCTTGCCTCATCTTGCCTCATCTTGCTATATCTTGCCTCATCTTCCCTCATCTTGCAATATCTTGCCTCATCTTGCTTCATCTTGCTATATCTTGCCTCATCTTGCTTCTTCTTGCTATACCTTGCCTCATCTTGCCTCATCTTGCAATATCTAGCCTCATCTTGCTTCATCTTGCTATATCTTGCCACATCTTGCTTCATCTTGCTATTTCTTGCCTAATCTTGCAATATCTTGCCTCATGTTTCTGCATCTTGCTTTATCTTGCCTCATCCTACAATATCTAACCTCATCTTGCCTCATCTTGCTATTTCTTGCCTCATCAAGCAATATTTTGCCTCATCTTACCTCATCTTGCTATATCTTGCCTCATCTTGCAATATCTTACCTCATCTTGCCTCATCTTGCTATATCTTGCCTCATCTTGCATCATCTTGCTATTGCTTGCCTCATCATGCAATATCTTGCCTCATGTTTCTGCATCTTGCTTTATCTTGCCTCATCTTGCAATATCTAACCTCGTCTTGCCTCATCTTGCCATTTCTTGCCTCATCTTGCAATATTTTGCCTCATCTTGCCTCATCTTGCTATTTCTTGCCTCATCTTGCTTCATCTTGCTATATCTTGCCTCGTCTAGCCTCATCTTGCTATTTCTTGCCTTATCTTGCCTCATCTTGAAATATCTTGCCTCATCTTGCCTCATCTTGCTAATTCTTGCCTCCTCTTGCAATATCTTGCCTCATCTTGCTTCTTCTTGCTTTATCTTGCCTCATCTTGCTTCATCTTGCTATTTCTTGCCTCATCTTGCTATATCTTGCTATATCTTGCTATATCTTGCCTCATCTTGCTTCATCTTTCTATATCTTGCCTCATCTTGCTACATCTTGCTATATCTTGCCCCATCTTGCCTCATCTAGCTTCATCTTGCTAAATCTTGCCTCATGCATCTTGCTTCATCTTGTATATTTTGCCTCATCTTGCCTCATCTTGCTTCATCTTGCTATATCTTCCCTCATCTTGCTTCATCTTGCTTTATCTTGCTATATATATATATCTTGCCTCATCTTGCTTCATCTTGCTATATCTTGACTTATCTTGCCTCATCTTGCTTCATCTTGATAGATTTTGCCTTCTCTTGCCTCATCTTCTCATCTTGCTTCATCTTGCTATATCTCGCTTCATCTAGCTTCATCTTGCTACGTATACCTTGCCTCATCTTGCCTCATCTTGCTTCATCTTGCTATATCTTGCCTCATCTTGCCTCATCTTCCTCATCTTGCCTCATCTTGCCTCATCTTGCCTCATCTTGCTTCATCTTGCTATACCTTGCCTCATCTTGCTGTATCTTGTCTCATCTTGCTGCATCTTGCTATAACTTGCCTCGTCTTGCCTCATCTAGCTTCATCTTGCTATATCTTCTTACATCTTGCCTCATCTAGCTTCAACTTGCTATATCTTGCCTCATCTTGTCTCATCTTGCTTCATCTTTCTATATCTTTCCTCATCTTGCTTCACCTTGCTATATCTTGCCTCATCTTGCTTCATCATACTATATTGTGCCTCATCTTGCCTCGTCTTGCTTTATCTTGCTGTATCTTGCCTCATCCTCATTTTGCCTCATCTTGCCTCATCTAGCTTTATCTTGCTATATCTTGCCTCATCTTGCTTCATCTTGCTATATCCCTCCTCATCTTTCCTCATCTTGCCTCATCTTCCTTCATTTTGCCTCATCTTGCTTCACCTTGATATATCTTGCCTCATCTTGCGTCATCATGCCTCATGTAGCCTCAATTTGCTTCATCTTGCTTCATCTTGCTATATCTTGCCTCATCTTGCTTCGTCTTGCTATATCTTTCCTCATCTTGCTTCATCTTGCCTCATCTTGCCTCATCTTGCTTCATCTTGCTATATCTTGCCTCATTTTGCTTCACCTTACAATATCTTGCCTCATCTTGCCTCATCTTGCAATATCTAGCCTCATCTTGCTTCATCTTGCTATATCTTGCCACATCTTGCTTCATCTTGCTATTTCTTGCCTAATCTTGCAATATCTTGCCTCATGTTTCTGCATCTTGCTTTATCTTGCCTCATCCTACAATATCTAACCTCATCTTGCCTCATCTTGCTATTTCTTGCCTCATCAAGCAATATTTTGCCTCATCTTACCTCATCTTGCTATATCTTGCCTCATCTTGCAATATCTTACCTCATCTTGCCTCATCTTGCTATATCTTGCCTCATCTTGCATCATCTTGCTATTGCTTGCCTCATCATGCAATATCTTGCCTCATGTTTCTGCATCTTGCTTTATCTTGCCTCATCTTGCAATATCTAACCTCGTCTTGCCTCATCTTGCCATTTCTTGCCTCATCTTGCAATATTTTGCCTCATCTTGCCTCATCTTGCTATTTCTTGCCTCATCTTGCTTCATCTTGCTATATCTTGCCTCGTCTAGCCTCATCTTGCTATTTCTTGCCTTATCTTGCCTCATCTTGAAATATCTTGCCTCATCTTGCCTCATCTTGCTAATTCTTGCCTCCTCTTGCAATATCTTGCCTCATCTTGCTTCTTCTTGCTTTATCTTGCCTCATCTTGCTTCATCTTGCTATTTCTTGCCTCATCTTGCTATATCTTGCTATATCTTGCTATATCTTGCCTCATCTTGCTTCATCTTTCTATATCTTGCCTCATCTTGCTACATCTTGCTATATCTTGCCCCATCTTGCCTCATCTAGCTTCATCTTGCTAAATCTTGCCTCATGCATCTTGCTTCATCTTGTATATTTTGCCTCATTTTGCTTCATCTTGCTTCATCTTGCTATATCTTCCCTCATCTTGCTTCATCTTGCTTTATCTTGCTATATATATATATCTTGCCTCATCTTGCTTCATCTTGCTATATCTTGACTTATCTTGCCTCATCTTGCTTCATCTTGATAGATTTTGCCTTCTCTTGCCTCATCTTCTCATCTTGCTTCATCTTGCTATATCTCGCTTCATCTAGCTTCATCTTGCTACGTATACCTTGCCTCATCTTGCCTCATCTTGCTTCATCTTGCTATATCTTGCCTCATCTTGCCTCATCTTCCTCATCTTGCCTCATCTTGCCTCATCTTGCCTCATCTTGCTTCATCTTGCTATACCTTGCCTCATCTTGCTGTATCTTGTCTCATCTTGCTGCATCTTGCTATAACTTGCCTCGTCTTGCCTCATCTAGCTTCATCTTGCTATATCTTCTTACATCTTGCCTCATCTAGCTTCAACTTGCTATATCTTGCCTCATCTTGTCTCATCTTGCTTCATCTTTCTATATCTTTCCTCATCTTGCTTCACCTTGCTATATCTTGCCTCATCTTGCTTCATCATACTATATTGTGCCTCATCTTGCCTCGTCTTGCTTTATCTTGCTGTATCTTGCCTCATCCTCATTTTGCCTCATCTTGCCTCATCTAGCTTTATCTTGCTATATCTTGCCTCATCTTGCTTCATCTTGCTATATCCCTCCTCATCTTTCCTCATCTTGCCTCATCTTCCTTCATTTTGCCTCATCTTGCTTCACCTTGATATATCTTGCCTCATCTTGCGTCATCATGCCTCATGTAGCCTCAATTTGCTTCATCTTGCTTCATCTTGCTATATCTTGCCTCATCTTGCTTCGTCTTGCTATATCTTTCCTCATCTTGCTTCATCTTGCCTCATCTTGCCTCATCTTACTGCATCTTGCTATATTTAGCCTCATTTTGCTTCACCTTACAATATCTTGCCTCATCTTGCCTCATCTTGCTGTATCTTGCTATATCTTGCCTCATCTTTCCTCATCTAGCTTCATCTTGCTATATCTTGCCTCATCTTACCTCATCTTGCCTCATCTAGTTTCATCTTGCTATATCTTGCCTCATCTTGCCTCATCTTGCTTCATCTTTCTATATCTTGCCTCATCTTGCTTCATCTTGCTTGATCTTGCCTCATCTTGCCTCATCCTGCCTCATCTTGCTTCACCTTACTATATCTTGCCTCAACTTGCTTCATCATTCTATATCGTGCCTCATTTTGCCTCATCTTACCTCGTCTTGCTGCATCTTGCTATATCTTGCCTCATGTTGCTTCATCTTGCTATACCTTGCCTCATCTTGCTGCATCTTGCTATATCTTGCCTAATCTTGCTTCATCTTGCCTCACCTTGCCTCATTTTGCTTCATCTTACTTCATCTTGCTATATCTTGCCTCATCTTGCTTCATCTTGCTATATCTTGCCTCATCTTGCTTCTTCTTGCTATATCTTGCCTCATCTTGCTATATGTTGCCTCATCTTGCCTCATTTTGCTTCATCTTGCTATATCTTGCCTCATCTTGCTTCATCTTGCTATATCTTCTCTCATCTTGCTTCATCTTGCCTCATCTTGCCTCATCTTGCCTTATCTTGCCTCATTTTGCTTCATCTTGCTATATCTTGCCTCATCTTGCTACATGTTGCGTCATCCTGCCTCATTTTGCTTCATCTTGCTATATCTTGCCTCATCTTGCCTCATCTTGCTATTTCTTGCCTCATCTTGCCTCATCTTGCTTAATCTTGCTATATCTTGCCTCATCTTACCTAATCTTGCCTCATCTTGCCTCATCTTGCTATTTCTTGCCTCATCTTTGCAATATCTTGCCTCATCTTGCTATATCTTGCCTCATCTTGCTATTTCTTGCCTCATCTTGCCTCATCTTGCTATTTCTTGCCTCATCTTGCCTCATCTTGTTATTTCTTGCCTCATCTTGCTTCTTCTTGCTATATCTTGCCTCATCTTGCAATATCTTGCCTCATCTTGCTATTTCTTGCCTCATCTTGCTTCTTCTTGCTATATCTTGCCTCATCTTGCCTCATCTTCCTTCCTCTTGCTATAACTTGCCTCATCTTGCTATATGTTGCCTCATCTTGCCTCATTTTGCTTCATCTTGCTATATCTTGCCTCATCTTGCTTCATCTTGCTATATCTTGTCTCATCTTGCTTCATCTTGCCTCATCTTGCCTCATCTTGCCTTATCTTGCCTCATTTTGCTTCATCTTGCTATATCTTGCCTCATCTTGCTATATGTTGCCTCATCCTGCCTCATTTTGCTTCATCTTGCTATATCTTGCCTCATCTTGCCTCATCTTGCTATATGTTGCCTCATCCTGCCTCATTTTGCTTCATCTTGCTATATCTTGCCTCATCTTGCTTCATCTTGCTATATCTTGCCTCATCTTGCTTCATCTTGCTATATCTTGCCTCATCTTGCTTCATTTTGCCTCATCTTGCTATATCTTGCCTCATCTTGCTTCATCTTTCTATATCTTACCTCATCTTGTTTCATCTTTCTATATCTTGCTTCATCTTGCTTCATCTTTTTATGTCTTGCCTCATTTTGCTTCATCTTGCAATATCTTGCCTCATCTTGCTTCTTCTTGCTATGTCTTCCCTCATCTTGCCTCATCTTGCTTCATCTTGCTTTATCTTGCTATATCTTTCCTCATCTTGCCTCATCTTGCTATATCTTGTCTCATCTTACCTCATCTTGCTATATCTTGCATCATCTTGCTGCATATTGATATATCTTGCCTCATCTTGCTTCATCTTGCCTCATTTTGCCTCATCTTGCAAGATCTTGCCTCATATTTCTACATCTTCCGTCATCTTGCTTCATCTTGCCTCATCTTGCAAGATCTTTCCTAATATTTCTACATCTTCCTTCATCTTGCTATTTCTTGCCTCATCTTACAAGATCTTGCCTCATATTGTTACATCTTGCCTCATCTTCTATTTCTTGCCTCATCTTGCCTCATCTTGCTATATCTTGCCTCATCATGCCTTATCTGGCCTCGTCTTGCTTCATCTTGCTATATCTTGCCTCATCTTGCTATTTCTTGCTTCATCTTGCCTCATCTTGCCTCATCTTGCTATTTCTTGTCTCATCTTGCCTCATCTTGCTATTTCTTGCCTCATCTTGCAATATCTTGCCACACCTTGCAATATCTTGCCTCATCTTGCAATATCTTGCCTCATCTTGCATATCTTGCTTCATCTAGCTATATCTTTCATGATCTTTTTATATTTTGCCTCATCTTGCCTGATTTTGCTGGATCTTTCCACGTCTTACTTCATCTGTCTTCTTTCGTCTTCTTCTGGTATTATCTTGCTTAGGCTATCTTCACATTCCTGCAGTTTTCTTCATCTGGCCTCATCTTGCTTCCTCTTCCCTCAGTTTGCTTGAACTTGCCTCATCTGGCCTGATATAACCTCATTTTGCCTCGTTTTGCTTAATATTTCCTCATCTTGCTTGATCTTGCCACATCTTGCTTCATATTACTTCTTCTTTTGCTTCACCTTGCTTCATCTTACATCTTCCCTTATCTTACCTCATCTTCTTCATCTTACATCATTTTGCCTCCTCTTGCTTCACCTTGCCGCATCTATCTACTTCATCTTGCCTCGCCTTGCTTAATCTTGTTTCTTCTGGCCTCATACTGTAGTGATCGGTATTTAAGCGCATGCACTTATAGCTCTGGCAAGATAGAAATATGTGCCAAATAGAGGATATGCGCTTAACAAACAAATTAGAAATAGCTGCAACGTCATATTAAGATAGCCACCGAGTAGCGTGGTGAGTTCTTTTTTAAGGTGGTAGGGAAGGCTAAAAGCTTCCTTTAGGGTATATTGCTTTTGCATATGTAACTCTAAAACTATACAACCAGCAATCATCATTACTTCAGATGTGATTAGCAAGTAAATTTCCTATAATTTGGTGTGAATCATTAATTGATTGGCACTTCCATTATTGAAATAATGTAATTGGAAGTCAAAAATTTTCACCTCAGAAGAAGTCAAGCAGCTGCAGGAAAATTCTATCTAGTTCTACCCTGAATGGCTGAACAGAGCCACACTTGGGATATAGAATCTAAAGGCATGTGTGCAAAAATCTATGGCAGGCCACCTCCATATCTGCTTGCATTGTGGAAATATTCCCTCTTCATTTAAAAGTTATGAGTTTTGCAATAACTTAAGTGTGATTGCGTTTTTACAGGTGGCCTGCCATACATTTCTGCGCATGGTTGTGTACTTCAATGTGAAAGCAACCGCATTCTAAACGTTCACAACGCTTCAGACTAGATAGCCCAGCAACACCTTTGTCCTGTACACTGCTATGGCAGTGAGCATATAAAGAGCTAAATGCGAAAAAATAACGTGTCTCCCAGTACTCCGCTGCTTCAAAGAGATCGCCAGAAGGCTTCGTTGGTGCTTGAAACCCTGAGATTGAGCTTAGAACCAGCGATTTCAGTCTTTACGCCGAGCCGAATGGCTAATTGATTGATTATCACACCTCAACTTCAAAGCGTCGACGTTGCCAAAATGGCCGCAAGTTGGTCCACGGGCATGAAATGAGTGAATATCTTATAGGGGTTCAGTGGCGCCAAAACGAAGGCTTCAGTGCCCAAGGGAGCTCTTTTCTAGCCGAGAAACGCGACAAGAGAACCATTCTTCGCGAAATGCGCGAGGCACGGCGACGGTGTAATCTTAGGCCATATTGATCGACTCTTCCTCGCCCGCTGAACACGGAGCTTCAGTTTAGGTGCTCCTGTCTACAGAGCACAGCTGTTTTAGCTGTTTGTAAACTGCAATGGCTTAGCTTCGGCGTCTGCAACAGTTGGTTCGAGGGACAATCTCTTGATAGACTTCTACCACAAAAGGCGACCTGGAGCACTGTTAGAAGGCACTGCCAGTGTTGGAGGCGAGCAGGTATGCTTGTGCAGCTTCTTATTTGAGCTTGGACTACAGAATGTAGCCGTAAAAGGTTGGAAACACCAGTTGTGTGTTATCAATAAGTATTTGTCACGTTAATTAATTACTTGTCACCTGTAGTGAAACACCTTTTGACTATATTTCAGTCTCCCATAGCTCATACAGGGAAGGAGCAAATTCGCTCCAAATATCAGATGTGGCTATTAGATGCCTAAATCAACAACTGCACCAAAATTTGGGGAGGTTTGATTTCGGCACTTTAGCCTTCCCTACCACCTTAAGTGCTATTTTACTAGTTTATAGTCATTATTACACTTCAGGCAAGTGGCTAGGTTACCAGGGAGTCCTTTTATGTAAAGTTGAACCGATAATTGGATCGGCAATCGGTATCAGCCGATGTTGGGTCTCTGTAACCTTATCAGTAATCGGTTTTTTCCTTCGTCCCTTACCGATTATGTCACCTCGAGCACGTGACGTTTGCGAGTGAAGTGTTATATCGAGTGGTTACGTTATTGCAGTGTTTGCCGTTGGTTTGTTCTGGGTCTGCGGCGCATGGAATCGCCAGGAAGAAAGATGTCACCAACATGAGACTACTTCGCTGTCGACGAGGACCTCAACTTCGTAGTGTGCCAGGCCTGCAACAAGAAGGAATCCATGCGGCGTTAGGAATTGCACGAGTTATATTACAGGATTATACGAATTTGGTGCAGCATCTGAAGGACAAGCACGCTCAACTACACAGAGAGTTTCAACAAAAGGTTGAGGTGCAGAATGCAGCGACTATATCAAGTAGTCCAGCGCCTTTCTGGCAAATATCGCTTCGAGCCTGAAGTGGAGATTGCATATGAATCTGTAGGCTGAGCTGTATTAGTGATGCGCGCACACAGCGTATTCACAGGAGAACTGGTGAGATGATTGCACTCGATTGTCAGTCATTCTCTGTGACTGAGGACCACGGCTTCAGGCAGTATATAGATTAAAGAAACCAAGGTACACACTGTGAAGCAAAAATCGGAATATCGGATTGGTATCGGCACTTATAAATCGGAAATCGAATAATTGGTAAAAACCTATATCGGTACAACTCTACTTTTATGCACCTAATAGAAGGGGAGAACACCTGAAATTGCTATGCGCCTAACAGATAGGGTGAAAAACCAGTAAAGAAATGTGCGCTTAACAGAAGACATGCGGTTATAAGGTGGGTGCGCTTAACAACCAATCAGTACAGTATCTTACTTCATCTTGTTTCATTGTGTCGCATCTCGGTTTGATTTGCTTACTTGTGAAATTGTCAATCATCCCATTTGTTTCTTGATTAACTCTTACGTGCCTGAGTTTCTTTTGTGCATTAAATTTCAGTTGCTGCCGAACCAGGTCCATACCGGACATAATTTATGCCCAGTGTTCTTTGCAGCATAACATAGTCTACAGAGGAGGAAATTGGTATGCTATGCATTACTGGAAAGAACGAAGCATGGGGATTTCAACAATATATGGTTTTCTCGTACTTACATATTGAAAATGGTGGTTACAGCTCTTCAAAATTTGGCACGGACACAGATGTGGATAGATGCAATGACGTGCGGCTCCAGCGATGGAGTAAAACTCAACGAGGATGTAATCGTTGGTAAGATCGTGATAGAAGGTTGTAGGAGTGTTGTTCTCTCTGGCGGGGCAATGTCCTGAGTTCCAGCAATGGTTTTGGCTCTTCTTGTGTACGGACTTGGAAGGGAAAATACTTTCAAATGAGTCAAAAGGTCAGCATCCTGAGGCAGCTGGTGAGGTAATTTGGTTTGGCAGCATTCTTGGACAGTGTATTAAAGGTTATCAGTGCTCCATTTGCAAGTTATTCGGCTATTGTACTTCCCAACTTAGTGATTCTCTGACCTGCCAGGGAATAGTGAGCAAGCGGATGAATCTTAGTGTGGAAGTTAGATATGTCCAAAGCTTACTTGGGCATTATCTAGTTGTTTTTGTCCCTGCACTGCTCAGCATAAGTAAGACAGAAGCAAATCTCAATGTTTGCTTCTTTGTGGTTTTGGTGAGCATTGCCATGGTAACTAATTAAAATTTCATGCACTTAATTGCTATTTATGAGGCACTTACTAATTAACCCATTAGTTGCGGAATTTAAATCGCGCGCGCTGTCACGAGTGGCAAAATTAAAATGGCAGCGCACGTGCGAATTCAGCGCAACACGTGTTCGACCTGCTGGAGCCTTCTCTCGCCCGGAGAGGCAGTGAAGAATTGGTCGCAGCCTGAAGCTATGTTCCAGGAAGGTCATCGATCGTTCTCGTGCACTTCCGAGGATCTTCACAGAAGAAGGTGTCCTCCATTCCTTCTTCTTCGCATTCAGCAAAGCCAAGACTTGCAGCCCAGTCAAACGGGACCTTGAAGGCTCTTCAGCCATCCTATTGTAAGGTTATTTGAAGTATTCATTGTAGTAGCCGCTTTCACTGCGTTGTTATCAGTGCGAATGTGAAGTTCGCTTACCTTCCGTCGACGAAGACGCCCGAAAAATTTGCATACTGTTCGGAAGCAGCTTGCGCACAACAGGTGCAACCTGGAGACCAGGTAGGGACGTTGACAGAAAGCTCTGGCACCAGTTCGGGTAAATGGAAAGCAACGCTCCGTTCGGAGGCTCCTCCACTAAGATAATGCTCGAAATTCGGGCGAGTCCAATATGACGCCAAAAGGTGTCATCCGTGGTTACGCGCAAACTCACTCATGACACCTTTTGGCGTCATCCGCGGTTAAAAGGTTAAAGAATATGGGATGACCCTATTCCAATTGTGTACTATGTACTATAATGGAGTTATTGCCCCAAAATACTGTTTCATGTAGTATTTTGGCTGCAATAATTGCAGGCACATGTGTAACAATCCGGTAACGATCCGTGCACGATCCGAGCACTAACTTGAGCAAGGCATCAGCCTTAACATCATTCAACCCCATTACACAACAAGTACAACGTGTATATGAACCAGTTCTACACAATAGAATAAAGACTAGGTAGCTAGCAGTGCAAGGCCCTAAATCGTTAGTAACAAGTGGTCTAGCACCAACTCCTACAAGGATATCAAGTTACACACATAGGCCTATCAGATTACAAAGTTTGCACAAAGTCGCATACACCATTACACATGTAACAGACTGTTTGGACAAGAGCTTAGGTGTTGTGTTGTCATTAGAAACTGTTCTAGTGTGTGTTTCCATAACTGTCATTACTTAGCGAGTAAGCGTGTCCAGAGTAGGGGTGAACAAGTGTTTGAACAGCAGTTGATTCATTGAGTATTGATTTTGAGTCCATTTGTCATTGCTGTTCGCCGTCACTGGTCCCGACTGTGCTCCAAATTACACACAGACGTCCCATCTGTCCTCATCTGTATAGACGTCCCAAATGGACCCGCTTAGGCACATAATAGTTAAATCAATTACCCTAAGCATGCAAACAGGTTCTAGACTCTTCTTGCTGCTCTGCCTGTTTAGCGGACCGAACAAATTAGAAATACTGCATGAATCATGCTACACATAACAGAACCACTTAGTACTAATATAAGCAGTTTCTGTGGCTTGCCTTATGGTAATGGAAATCTAGCTAGTGTAAGCTGCCAATTATCGACCGCTTTTCATACCTTGGAGCGTAACTTGGACGCCGAAGGTCGCAGAAGCCTGATCCTTACAGCGAAAGATTGCTGAACGACTGATTGTCCCGTCCAGCCATTTTGAAGCTATAACTACATTCATTGCCTAAGTGCTTGCCATTTCTGTGGACCCGGTGATTGACCAGTTATCGACCAAGCGTACCAATTATCAACCGCACGTACAAACGCCTATACCAATTGTCAACCGTTCCACAGAAATTGTTCAGTAACTTCGCTTCGCAACAACCCAGCAATCTGGGATTGGCCAGGATTGCAGAGCAAGGTGTGCCACGTCTGTATAGCAGATTTTGAGAGGAAAGCTGGTACCGTTCGCGAGTTATAATGCGTTCTGACAAGACACATAAATGTTTACTCTTCGCTGGGTTGCGCAGCTACGATTATCTTGTAAAGAAGTCCTTCCCTCTTATAAAGACAACGGCTAATGTTTACCAGAGTCTTCAGGAAGCCTTCTATCAATGCGCAAAGGTCCCTCACTCTGTTTACAGTTCCGTAAACGTCTACGAATTATCCGGGCATGTTTTAGGATACTACCGGTCATTAATAAGTACTGATCGATAATTGGCAGGTTACGAGAGAAGCAGTATATGATATTTCCTGTATATATACAGGAAATATACTTGGTCCTATGGCATGTGCTGTATACAGGATTTGCGCAGGAATGCTACAGGAAATGTGACATGTTCTGTATAGAAGGAAAGAAAGGTGCCTACCGTAATCATATGGCATTTACTGTGCACAAATCAAGTCAGGAAATTTGGCATCAGTGTGTTTGTGTATTGTGTCTGTTTGTCTAAGTGAGGTGCACACCAAGGGCTTCAATATTAATATATTGTTGAAGTCAATAATCGGGGTAAGTTTCTCTACACAAAATAAAAGAAAATTGCAAAATTACTGCCTAAAACGTGTGTCTCTACACTTCTGATTGGCTTTCATTGCAAAAGTATTAATGTCCCAATCTTTTTCTGGAAATCTTCTCTCCATTAATTTAATCAAATGGCGCATCTTTTACCGAAGTGGTCGAGCCACTCATCCCAGTTCCCATCACCTGCATACGTGTCAGGAAGGACAACTGGTTTCCCCGCCATTCCTCCAAAAATCCTGCCGACTACGCCAATTGTAGAACGCTGTACAACTCGTCAGGGCTGGAAAACGGACGGGCATGCAACGAACACTTCGCGGGCACAAGTCAACAATCAATGAAGCAACAAGGTGAACCAAACCTGTGAGCACTACAGGGTCTCTGATCTTGACTGACTAAGGTGCAACAACAACCGGATGATCACAGAGTTCTAATCAGGTGTGGATACATAACTTTTTAAATTACAGATACACATGTACACAACACACAGTGTCACATTTCTTTTCCTCTTCCACGTCCACTTTATTTGTGATGAGTCTCTCCAATTTCATTTCAATTGATGTTATTTCATCCTTGATCGTCTTAACATCATCCTTGATTGTCTTAACATCATCCTTAATTGATTTCAGCTCTTTCAGGATAGATGCCAAAATCTGAACATGTGCAGTAGTAAATACAGTAACAATTATGTTCAATGATCATGGCATGAACAATTGCATAATCAAGCACAGCACTACAACTGTAGAACTGCAGGAGGCCTCGTGCATGTTCACCTTGTCCTTTTGTGCACATCCACCGCATTGTGGTGGCAAGGTGGGCGGTAGTGGTGATGGTGGCACAGATGGGTGTGGCACAGATGGCTGTGGCGCAGATGGCTGTGGCGCAGATGGCTGTGGCGCAGATGGCTGTGGCGCAGATGGCTGTGGCACAGATGGCTGTGGCACAGATGGCTGTGGCACAGATGGCTGTGGCACAGATGGCTGTGGCACAGATGGCTGAGGCGCAGATGGCTGTGGCACAGATGGCTGTGGCGCGGACGTCTGTGGCGCAGATGTCTGTGGCGCAGATGGCTTTGGCACAGATGGCTGTGGCGCAGACGTCTGTGGCGCAGATGGCTTTGGCGCAGATGGCCTGTCACTTGACTGCTGTAGTAGAAAGTAATGTATCATATGTACAGTTATGTACACTGACCACATTTCACATGCATTTCCACCCCACATCTCTCTTGAGCTTACTTGAAATAGTCTTCTGTCTCTTGGTAGCAGAGAGTCAACCCCCAGCAATTGTGGCGGCAATGAAAATTTTTCTTTAAAACATGTGAAATGATAGGCAGTTACTGGTGCCTGCAGTATTGGGGAAGAAAGTAGAAAATAATATTCAGCGAATTCCAGCATGCACTTTATTCATATTCCATAGAACAGCAGTGCTCCAAAGTGGAATACCTGTTGGCTCTGTTTTTTTTGTTTGCTCGATGTTACTTGAAGTGTATCTCGAGGAATCTGCCGTCTGCAGATTCTGCATAGACAATTGTATGATTTGCAGTAGTGAACTCTTACGGTGACTTCCATAGCTTGAGCAAGAGATTTGCAATGACCCTATCTCTTTTCTCACTTATATATGAAACCTAGCCAATCAGTTTTTCATGTGACAGACTAGGAGTCTTTTCACATGCAGTGTTTACTGCATCTGCGTCTGTCAGTCTCCCTTGTGATTACAGAGTACATTTCATGTGACAGACTAGGAGTCTTTTCACTGCATGTGTTTACTGCATCTAAACCTGTCAGCCTCCCTTGTGATCACAGAGTACATTTCATGTGACAGACTAGGAGTCTTTTCACTGCATGTGTTTACTGCATCTAAACCTGTCAGCCTCCCTTGTGATCACAGAGTACATTTCATGTGACAGACTAGGAGTCTTTTCACTGCATGTGTTTACTGCATCTAAACCTGTCAGCCTCCCTTGTGATCACAGAGTACATTTCATGTGACAGACTAGAGTCTTTTCACTGCATGTGTTTACTGCATCTAAACCTGTCAGCCTCCCTTGTGATCACAGAGTACATTTCATGTGACAGACTAGGAGTCTTTTCACTGCATGTGTTTACTGCATCTAAACCTGTCAGCCTCCCTTGTGATCACAGAGTACACTTCATGTGACAGACTAGGAGTCTTTCAACGTGCAGTGTTTACTGCATCTGCGTCTGTCAGTCTCCCTTGTGA
>CAXHTE010000057.1:0-12500 GCA_964019415.1 Ianthella basta
CTTATATCAATTTACCAGCTTTCATCCAGCATGCAAATTACATACATTGTAGGTCAAGCTGTTTGGAGATAGTAGATTTGCACTGACCCAGTTCATCTTGAATAATAAGGACACCTTCAACTCACTCTTTTTGGACCATGACAGTGAAGACAGCATGACTGTGCACTCCATTGATGATCTCTACCATCAGATACAGAGGATTTCTGACACTGTGAGGAGGACAGATGGGAGGGAGGGGGAGGGGGTGGAGGGAGAAGGGATGGACAGAGAGGGGAGTTAGGAAAACATGTATAAAAATCTACAGTGTTATGTTGCAATCATGAATAGTGATTGCATAATCCAACGTTTGCTTCATATCATTACACAACTCATGCTGCAGCTGGTCCAGCTGCTAGTTGTAGGCAAAAACTGATTTGTACAATTATACAATTTCCAGTTCATTGCAATTGGTTGTTACAAACGATTGACGCACTTGAGAATATTCTGAATCGTGCTTACATATTCACGCATATACAAAGACAGTGAGTACACAACCCAGTTGTTAATAGCTACCATACTTTGCACACTTCTTGTCCCAATTATACTTGTCTGTTCAGTACTACAACATTCAGAACATTGGAGTGGCCCCATATGACTACTTTGAGGACCCCGATGCCATCCACCCTAATGACCCTCCACTGCTACATGTATCAGTGGTGCAATATATCGAGTGGAGGTTTGATGCTTCCACGAAAGACATCTACCTCTCAAATGGCACTAAAGTTGGTGAGTTATGTTTGTAAGAAATGGAGGAGTGGAGAAGGGAATGTATGAATGTGAATTAGCCTCTCTTTCTCCTTCCTGTTCCCTGCTTCCTGTTCAATGTACCCTACAATTTCCATCTCCATCCCCATCCTATACTTTCCCTCTCCCTCCTCTTACTCTCCCCTCGATCCCTCTCTTCCTTCCTCTCTCTCTCTCTTCTCCAGTTGACATACCCCTGTACAGTAGCAAGAACGAGACTTGCTACCATCCCAACAACTGTACCATTCGGTCTCAACTTGCACCCCATGTGAATGCATCCTCCATTGGAAGGCATGTATAGTTATTCAGAATCAGGAGCGTTATGCAAACAGTGTACTTTGATTTTATATACCTTCCCCCTCTCTCTCCCTCTCCCTCTCCCTCTCCCTTCCTCTCCCTTCAGTATCAAGAATATGTCTGTTCATTTCAAATTAACAAGCTTCTTCATTGACCAATATTTAGAGGACTCATACATTTCCTGTGTTACCTTTGATATTACAGTGAGTGTGCATAATATGCTTTTGCATACATGCTTCACTGTTAGAAATATGGTGTGACTGTCACACCAATTAGTGCTCAAACCAAGGCTGTGATAATTACTTTAGTGTAATTTTCACACTGAAACCAGCTCACTGTTGTTCAAACCATGCATTTCTGATAGATTAAGATAAGAATTTCATACACTCGTAGATGAGAGTTAACTATGAATCCTACAATGTCTAAGTATACATGTAGCTACTGTCAGAAACAGCTAAGCCTGATGGTATGTTGTGTGGGAAGACCTCCTCAAACTAAGTATACTATTTGACGTGTAGTTTAATGTAAGTTACTATGAGCTACCTTGTGTCACCCACAAACAATCCCACCAGGTGATATATATGATGTGTACTACGTCAATGCAAACCTTCAAAGCAGTGTACCTTATCTGCAGTAAATGTACCGTGAAGCTCAATTAAGTGATTATATTAGTGCCTTTACGTATTGTTCTAATAAATGGTTTGCTGTGTACTGGATATATACAAATCTTCAAAGCAGTGTAAACCATATCTGCAGTGATATGTGCACGTGCTGTGAAGTACCAGGTCCTAGTCTCTTACAAATTGGTCCCATAGTGATATGTTGCATACTGCATGGTTGGAGGGAACATCACAGATAATGGGTGTGCTCACTGTGGCAACTAATTCACACTAATGTTGGGTGTGAACATCACTGTGTATCTTTAGCAGTGTTGGATTGGGAATAAGGTATGAGTATTTTTTGGCCTGAATAGAGGCACAGGCCTCTATATTCTTTGAGGCATATTGACCATTGTCTATTGATGATTGGGCTTGAAAATCAGCATATCCACACTCTAATACATTGTGTGTTTAGGATTAGTGGATTCTTTCCCAGTTCCTTACACTTATATACTTGCACTCCATTCTTCTTTTCAGGTTGTGTTTGATAATACTGCAGTGAGCGGTGCCATCCCAGTGGAAGTGATGGCTGAGCCAACTGTTTTTGATTGCAATGCCAACCAGAAGAACGATAACTTTTGTTAGTTGGAGTTTGGGTGCACCTGCGTGCATATATTACCAGTGATATCCATTGAACATGAAGTTTGTAATCTGCCATGAAGTATTGTTCTTGTTCATCTCTCTCTTCTGCAACCCACCCCCAGATGATGATGTGTTTAGACAATACGTGGCCTTGGACATATGTGTGCTTGTCACAGTCCTGGTGTACTCCTTCCTGATCTTATGCTCAATCATTGACAGCTACAGGCTGACCAGGGTGAGGCGGCTATACAGTATTACCTTACAACCCCCACTCCCCTTGAAATCAATATCCGCACCTCCATTCTCCTTTTCTTTCCATTCCCATACCATGTATTCCAATGCCATCCACCCTGATGACCCTCCACTGCCACATTCCTCTTTCCTTAACTGCATGCAACATATTTAAATTCATCCTTACTTCTTGCACAATGAACACCCTCAAAAACTTCCTCTCCCCCCCTTAGAGCATCTCTGAACTCACATTGTCTCCATCCTCGATCCTAGCACCTTTGAATTCCCTCATGCATCCTCACAACCCATTCAACTCCCTCACAGCGCATCTGATTCCCTCCCATTCCTCCGCTCACTTTCTTCACTGCACACTCCAACCTCTCCTCACTCCAGAGCACCTTCATGTTTTTCAAAAGTCGCCGCAAATTGCTGACCTGGAGACATATCATGTCATTGCAAAACTTCTGGCTCTATGGAATGATTGTTGGCAACATTCTCATCACCGTGGGAACAGCACTCAAGATCATTCTTGCAGTCAAAGAGGTAAAATACGGAAACAGATTACAAGTTTCCAAGACTATATACACCATATAATATAGCTACATAGTGCATGCCATGCGAACTAGAGCAAGACCATGATACTAAATTTTGATTTTCTTGTTCTTACTCTTTCTTTCCTGATTTTGCAGGATGTGCTGTCTGTTAACTTAGAGAATTCGACTGCCCTTATCCTGGGACTGGGAGTGTTCTGTCAGTGGTGTGGGTTGCTGCACTTCCTCAGCTACTTTGAGTCTTACAATGTAAGTAAATAGTGATTTGGGTGAAGGGGAGGGGAGGATGGTATTGCCGAGAAGAGAGGGGTCTGTGGAAAAGGAAACGAATTTAAGGGCGAGGAGAGAGGAAAGAGGAATTTTGTGGAGGAAGAGGCTAATCCAAAATTATGAGATATATATTGCAGAGTTGTGGATTGATAAATGTAGTGATGTTGCTATTGTAAGTCTCTCCCTTTTCTTCAGATCCTCCTGATAACCCTCCAGATTGCCTTCCCGAGTGTTGTCCGATTAGTTGTGTGTGCTGGAGTCCTCTACACTGCCTTCATGTTCTTGGGATGGCTTGTACTGGGACCATATCACCCTAAGGTGTGTGTGTGTGTGTGTGTGTGTGTGTGTGTGTGTGTGTGTGTGTGTGTGTGTGTGTGTGTGTGTGTGTGTTTGCATGTGTGTGCGTGTGTAAGTGTGTGCATGCAAATGTGTATGTTTATATGTGTGTCTATAATGACTGCAGAGAGAAAATAGCTGCACTACGTATGTACAAGAAGGCAGACTTCACTGTGTCAGCTGATTTAGTCCTTTATTTCATGTTAGCTCAGTTTAATTGATGCTTTCTCTCCTCTCCCATCTCAGTTCGCTGACCTCAGCATCACCGCAGAGTGCCTTTTCTCCCTGCTCAATGGAGATGACATGTTTGCCACATACAAAGAGATGACACAGACATCCCCAGCTCTCTGGATCTTCAGCAAGATTTACCTCTTTGTATTCATTGCCCTCTTTATCTACGTGGTGCTTAGTGTGTTCATTGGACTCATCACTGTCACCTATGAGACACTCATTGTGAGTGTGCTAGCCTTACATATCTATAGTCAGTGTATACTATTGTATTAATTGTCTCATTTTATGGTGCGTTCACAAGAAATGAAGATCTCCACTGTTTACTGTTTATTTAGCACTGTTCCATCACTTCCCCCTCCCTCCCCCCCACACCTTCCTAACCTATCCTCTCTCCTCTTTCTCTACCTTCCACTCCCTTTTACAGAAACACTGGCATTCCCGTTCTAGAGGCTTCCTCTATGAATTTGCTGAAAATGGTATGGAAGAATTAGAGAGAAGGATGAATTCAATACCAATGCAGGCAATGGGAATTGGTGAGATGTGGTGTACATGGCAGAATAATACGGTAGCATGTTAATGCTATACATTTGCATGGGGTTGGTTGTTTCAGACTGCCTATTGATAGTTTCTAATATAGGCGCCCCATAAAAAATAATTCCAGCGCTGAAAGGCGCTTCTTATTAGAACGGCCAAAAATATGTAATGACCAAGGGGTGCTTCAATTAGAAGGGCGCCTAGCACGTGTATTAGAGCAGAATAGTACTTTTGAACACCTGCGTACAGAACAGCGCGCTGCTTTTGTTTCGTGGTGTACTGGCATTGACTGGACTTGGCACTTGTGTGCTCCTTGCTATCAGCAAATACAGGTGCCGCCTGGACATCTTCATTGTCAGCCTGTTCCACTCGGTTCCAGTGGGCGCTTCCTTGGTCTCCCCACTGGTTGCTTGACCTGCTTACCACCTTCTTCTCACGTTCTGTAATTGTAAATGAAGCAGCGATGCGGTTGAAGTATTCCATCAGGGCCACCATTTTGCTGTTTCAAGTTCAGCACATGTGGTATAGTGCAGAATAATATATTCCGCTTCAATAATTTAGGCACCACCTGATACTATTTCCATTGCCCAAGGGCGCTTACAATTGGAACAGGAAAAGTAGGGTACGCCTTAGGGGGCGCTTTAATTGAAGCGGCGCCTATATTAGAAATTATACGGTATATACGTAGCTGTATTTGTTTCATTCAGTATACTTATGCACTTTGAATGCATAATATTGCTGAATAATTATATTATTATATTAATTATTATGAATCTTCAACAACTGCACGTAGGTGATGGTGGAGGCAACTGCGAAGTTGGAAGGAAGAGAGGGAACAGGGAAAGAGGAAGTGGAGGAACCACTGCCAGTGGTTATGGTGGTTGCTATAGCAACAACGGAGACAATTCTACCACTGTCAATGCTGAAGTTCATGATCATGCCTCCAGTACTGTGAGGAACTATGGCTCATTCAATGCATGCAGCTATAGTCTGCAACCTACTGCCGCAACCTGTGAGTATGTGCTGGTTAGGCACCAATGACTACCCCTCTCCGGTACAACTTCGATCATCTCACATCAATTATTGCCCAGTTTGCTTTGTGTGTGTGTGTGTGTGTGTGTGTGTGTGTGTGTGTGTGTGTGTGTGTGTGTGTGTGTGTGTGTGTGTGTGTGTGTGTGTGTGTGTGTGTGCATGTCCAAGGTGTAAGAGTACATTTCTCTGTCCATCCCTGCAAATGTAGCCACCTGCTGAAGCATCCAAAGCACTCCTCCTTGCAGTCAATACCTTATCATGTCTCGTGTGACTCACCTTGTAGATATTAGTGTACATGCATCACATCATACTTATGACATTATGCACAGTAGCCCATGCAGCTCATTCCTGTTTGGACAAATTGTATTCTACATTTTATGCATTATTCATTTTGCAAGCGACACTAGAGACATGTATAATACATGGCATTGTGTGCTCCTTCTGCTCATTGCTTTGCAGTTATGCTGAAATTTATACTGCTGCCAATGTAACATGTCATCATTGTGTAAATTGCATGTATACATCTTGCTTGTGTACTTATACACATATACATGCTAATCATTGTCAGCCTTGACCCTAGCTCCAGAATTTCAGCAACTTGAGAAAGGATATTGTGTGAGTCTTCTCCCATCTGCTATAAAAAAACTGCAACTGGTGCAACACTTCACTAGCGAGCGCCTGCACTTGGATGGTCTTCAACCACTGCATAACAAATTCTATTATGCTTCATCAATAAATACGTAAAAGGAATACAATTTCTTGCATTCTCTGTATTCTGAAAGTAGCAACAAATATTAACACAGTACGTTAAATAATTCAGTGGGCCAGTGCAAGTACATTTAAATATAATCAACCTTTATGCAAACTGATTGAGTCATGCACTTAGTGTGTGTGTGTGTGTGTGCGTGATCTTGAATTCTCATAGCAAGTGTAAATTGCATTGCACTGTCCTTGCTCTAGAGATGTGTAGAATATCAAGACACATGGTATATATTCTGGTCACACTCTTTTCAAACATGGCTGATCCTGTACCAAAGGGCTTTGCTTTGTGATATATGTACTGTAAGGCTTCCATTGGAACAGGGAAATTTAGCATTAATAGAACTATCATAATAATTATTATACTATAGCTAAATCTAATAATGAGGGCTCCGTAATTGTTGCCATTGGTTTATATAAGTATACATCATTAATTCAATCATTGCTATGAAGTACACAAAGTGTGTATAATAGTTTCCCAGTCCACAGTTGAGTGTAGTGACTGATGTGACTCAAGAAATGTGCTTGCTGATATACTGGTATAATGGTCCGTGTACCTTTGTGCCAATCCATTCTCAATTCCTACCCCATGAATTGGAAGTTGAAAATGGCCGATTCTCAACTTTCTGTCAGAATTGGAAAACAGCAAAACCGGGAGACTCCGATTCGCAATAAAATGGAACTGCTCGGACAACGTGATCGTTGATTTACCATGTCGTGAAGTTGAAAGTGCGTGCTGAGCCAGGATTGTTTTCTGAAAGGCAGCGTGAATCCTGTGGTTCTGAAAGGCAGCGGTCCGGGGTGGAGGCGCTTCTTGGGACCTTTCCCCGGCGTTAAGGTCTCTGCCGGCCTCATCGCTTCTGTGTAGCGTCACCTGTTATAGCGTCGCAATCTTGTGTCCCGCAGATGTGTGCGTGTATACCCGTGTCCCCCTTGCAAGCCTCTCAAGATCGTGGACGTCTGCACAGAAAGTGTCCTCTTGCGCGCTGCGCAGTGAGGGATCCGATTCCCCTTCCTGACGGCACCGTTCTTCCACAGTCGACGGCGAGTGGCCTCGATCGGTTGAGAGGTTGCTAGAAAGCTTCAGGAGTTGTGTCGGTAGGTGGGTGGGTGTGCGCGTGTGTGTGTCTAGGTTTTGTGGGTATGTTTGTGATTAGCCTCTGCTTTATCGTATTAATTGTGTGTGTGTGTGTGTGTGTGTGTGTGTGTGTGTGTGTGTGTGTGTGTGTGTGTGTGTGTGTGTGTGTGTGTGTGTGTGTGTGTGTGTGTGTTTGCGTGTGTGTGCGTGTGTGTGTGTGTGTGTGTGTGTGTGTGTGTGTGTGTGTGTGTGTGACCGTGCGTGCTTGAGCGTGCGTCTGGAGAGCATGTATTTGTATGTGTCCATGCACACACAGGCCTATATGCATGTTTTGTGTGTGTGAATGAGTTAAGTGCTTGTGCAAATGTCCTGTGCATCTGCTACAGCATGTTGCATTTCACGTGAGACGCCGTGGGTGCATACTACGTGTGTGTGTGTGCGTGCGTGTGTGTGTGTACACTCTAAAACCTTGATGGAAGAGTGCAGAGATCATGCATGCAAGAGGCCGTGTGTTGGTGTGGGGGGGGGGGGGGGGGGTGTACATGTGCTCGCACATGTGCATATTTCCAGTCATGTATCTACTTGAATTTGCTGTATAGGAATGTGTGTGCAATCGTGGGTATTGGTGTGTGTGTGTGGGTGGGTGGGTGGGTCGGTGTATGTGTATGTGTGTGATGTTGTGCCTGTTGCTGTGCTGGTGCATGCGTGCCTTTGAGTGGAAGGGTACTGATATTAGTGTTATGAGTGTGTGGGATTATGGCAGTGTGTTTGTGAATATTGTTGGTGTTACTGTCGTGTGTGTGTGTGTGTGTGTGTGTGTCTGTGTGCATGCACGCATGCATAGAGTGCATGTTTTCTGTGTGTGCATGTGTTGATGTGTGATTGCGCAACATGACTGTGCAAATGTCCTGTGCATACTGAAGCTACGTGTGCATCTGTGCAATGTTGCGTTAGTGGGTGCATAATATTGTAAGTGAGTAAGTGTGGCTCTTGATGTGTTGGGAAGCAGGTATGGTTGTAATTGTGTTGGCATTGCTGGGCAATCAGTGCTGTGAGGTTGGATGGTTCAGTGGGTGTTTGTGAATGGTATGGGATGGGGAAGTGTGGTTGCTGGGCTGCACTGCACTGATGAGGGCCAACAGCCCGAAACATCCATCTGGGTGTCTGCAGTTTGCCAAGATGACGAGATTGCATTTATACATATACAAGGCATGTGCAAGTGGAGTCTGAAGCGTGTCATGAGTAATCGCATAAGGCATTATGCGACATGTGCATGTGTCCGTGCGTGCTTGAGCGTGCATCCGTAAAGCATGTATTTGTATGTGTGCATGCATGCACAGGTCTACTTATATGCATGTTTTGTGTGTGTGAATGAGTTAAGTGTTTATGCAAATGTCCTGTGCATCTGCTACAGCATGTTGCATTTCACGTGAGGTGCTGTGGGTGTATACTATTGTGAGTGACTCTGTGTGTGTGTGTGCTTGTGTCTGTGCGCGTGCGTGTGTGTGATTGTGCGTACACTCTAAAACCTTGATGCAAGAGTGCAAAGATCATGCATGCAAGAGTCCGTGTGTTGGTGTGGGTGGGGGGGGGGGGTGTACATGTGTTCGCACAAGTACAACTTTGTATCATCGCCAGATTCAGGACATATATATGGACGACTTTGAAATATAATGCACCCATGTTTAATTAAGCAACTGTTACAAATTCACAAGAGCATGATAGCATGTAGTAAATTATATGGAGTGTCAGTGGTCGACTGTAGAGGACCTTGCTAATCGTTGTGTGATAGACATGAAGTACTTCAGGCCATCTCTAAATAAACTTTCGTCACCATTGGCTGCGGCTTGAAAGATCTGCTGACATTCTGGATATTTTCTGGAAAATTCTTCCTGTCGAATAATTTTATGAGATGGAGACAAAGGGTCAGTTCCAAACACAGGAACAAGTTTAAGTTGACCACCCATAGTGTGGTAGCGAGAGATAGCTTCATCAGGGGTTAGCACTATCCTATCGGGCACCTTTGCCACACTATTTTTCTCCTGCATTCTGATGTTGGGGATTCCTTTTCCTGCAAAGATGCATATGATGTTTGTACACAATTATCACAATTATAAACCTATTCAACAGATATAGAAAAGCTTGTATGCTTAATATATACATGCATAGTATGCATCATTACTCACCTGGAATAGGGTGCTCATTCCATGCCTGGACAGCTTGCACAGCTCCTGCATTTGCCACCTGTATAGTGAACCGAGATACACAATAGCGATCTAGTGGTGAATCCATGTCTATGATTCCTTCTTCTTCCATCTTGATTAGAATGTTTTTCAGAGGATAGTTCACACGTCCATTTATTTCAACCCATATTCTTTCTACAGGATGATTCTGCATAAGGGAATAAGTTTCAGGTTAAATATAACTTGTTTGAGGTAAATGTGTCTAATTCGTCACCTGCTTTGATGTGGTTTGCAAGTGAGGTGCCCTGGAAGTATTATTTCGATATTGTGCAAGCTCTTCTTGAACAAATAGGCCTAATACCCACTCCATTCCTTTGTCCACTCTGATTTGGTCCCATATTCCATGTTCAAGCATTACTGGTCTACAAGTATTACACACACATGCACACACACTTCACAAATGTACACATCAATCTAGGCACACAGGTACATCGAAGTATATACGCAATAAAACATCAATTGCTCACATGTCATCATGAAAACGCATAAAATATAGTACCTGAATATGTGTTTGTAGATTTCAACGGTGTTCTTCACCGGCATTGTTGCGAATGCGACAATCTTCCCACTAAACCCATCAACTGCACAGATGTGAGTTACTCCATACATGACCATCTTCTCGTTTTGATCGACGTGTAATTTGTGGCCAAAGTAACTAGCGTAATAGGGAATGGGATTAAGTAGCTTGGCAGTATTTGCCTGTCTCCTACGGTGATAGGCAGGATTGCAATAAGGCATCACAGCGGCTATCTGTCTTTGGCCGACTCTGATTCCATTAGTGGCCAGAAAACCTTTCATGGTCTTCCTACCGTAGGTCGGTCCTACCCTACCAATTGCAGAAGTTACAACTTGACTCAACTCCACTGGACCTAGTCGGGATGTGCCGTGAATGTCATTGGAAACACAGAAACGTTGTACGCTGCGAGCACTGAGTCCCCTCATGCCAGGAAAGTCAATCTTGAGCTCTTCGCTTATCTGCTGGTAACTCTTGCGATCCACTTCTACCATATTCCTTATAGTTTTCTCCATGTCAGGTATACCTTCGAGTGTAGCCATGCTTCAACTGCTTTGCGCCTAGTCTCACGTAGCCGCGCGCCAGCCCGCCCGCGCCCGCGTACACACTTTCCGTCAGAACTTAATTTACGCATCTATATAATATAATACATACAGTGAAGTTATACAGTCTCACAAGTTATCTTGTTCGTTTGCTATTCTGGTTGACGATGGCGGGGCGATCCATCAGATCCGTTATCTTGGCGAGAGGCAGACAAGAAGTGCAAGTGTTGTGCTCCCAAGTAACCACGGAGGTGCTGGCACGTTTGTTTAAGGTAAATAGGGGTGCATGTGCTACCCTTAGCCATTGATTTCGTAGTTGTAGCTAGCTGGCTGCATGCATATGTAAAGCAATTTATGCCGTAAATTCGTGCTTGGAGGCGAGTTCCCCGTAATACCACGAAAGAAGCAACAAAAGTGGCATTCCTTCGAAACACAGCAGAAAGCAGACTGGCGCGGTTAACTGTCTGTAAGCATGAACGCCAGTCGGCATGATTCCCAGCACGGTATTTATATACGTAGCATATTCACAACGATTTACCACGGCTTGCTTCAATAGGTGTTACTCGTGAACGCGGCCGTATAATGACTCGCGAGCCGACAGTCACAAATTCTGTATACCTTCAATGGACGCTATTTTGTGAGAACTTGGCTCCCATAGCTAGCTGTCATGCTGACAGATAGCCATTCCTATCGTTAGCGCATTCTTTATCAGCTCGTCCGTGCGCAATACGTGTCCACGTCAGTGGTCATATTGTATAGCGATTCGCAACGATTTAGTGCTAGTCATCGGTCAGATTCACTCTTTCGCGCTCGTACTCTACCAGTTCGTAGCCGAAATCTACTCTTGCTCTACCTCCCTGTCGACGACGGCATGGGGTCCCCATTTTCACGCGCGGGTCCCCATGTAATTCTACGTAGATATAGGGACGGGGTCCCCAATTCTATATCTGGGGTGCTGTCTTTAATTACTCTGCTAAATGGCTGCAAATGCAACAGGATATACCTTGCTTCTTGGATGGAATGCATGACATGGTACGTGCATGTGTATTTCAAGTTGTTGTTGATGATCACACTGCAGCAGGCCTGCATCCTAATTGGTCCTGGGAATGATCTAGAACTTACACCACCCCCACCCATACTAAACATCCTCTATATAGAACCTGCACATGCAAAGGTAACACTGCAGCTATAATATTATATATAATTATAGCACCTCTACACTGCAGTCAACAGAATTATTTTGTCATGCGCATGCACAACCCTTGCTGCCAACTGTGATGGTAACCGACTGGCAGGTTGGAGTCACAACCCCCTTGCTGCCCGCTGTCATGGTAACTATACTATATATTATTATTATTTTAAGTGCATGTATATGTGCTCCACCAGCTGAACTCTATGATCAAATTCATATGATATAAGTATAGTGTGAAAGTAGCTGGAAAATTTAATATTCTGTTTAATAGGGATTACAAACATATGCATGTATATACTCTCTGTCCTATGTGCATATGGCAGCTTTTTGTATTGTCTTTTTATTAGGTTGATCCTGCTTCTGTATGGCTCCAAGCTGACATAACCAATCGTGCATACTTTCCATTGGAAAGTGGAGAATTCGAAATACCTGTCTCGGAAACCGGCAGCACATTTCGCGTGGAAGGGTGCGAACTAAGAGCTGAGGCTCAAAGCAGTGTACAACAGCTGGCATCTGGCCTTGGATCTTCAGGAACTATGACAGTGTCAACTACACCACCAGTACCATTTCGATCTGTCATTCACAGTGGCAAAAAGGGCATCAGTGTGAAAATTGTGCAGGCACATTTGGGTTTTACCTCAGGAGGAAAGCCACGCTTCCAACCAG
>CAXHTE010000057.1:17500-21834 GCA_964019415.1 Ianthella basta
ACCCAGTCTGTCGTCACATCGACTCCTGCGCTAAATGTGTGCTAACACATAAGCTGTTCCTTCGCATACAAGCAATAGGCGACACGCTGTGTTAAGATATTCATTGTTAGGAACTCCTACTTTACCTTATCTTTTGTCCTGTGCCAGTGCTCCACTGCTTTACATTGAATCGACCAGTCAATACTATGTAGAGTTAGGAGCTGCTCTGTCACAGTAATTATATTAGCTAATTAGTTTTACAAATAACCTATTCAGTCCTGAATTCATGTTACACCCACGTGAGCGCCCTACAGCACACGAAACAATTAAAACGGAACAAATCCATGTTGCTGCTGCCATTACACTTCAACATGGGCGTGAACAGTGCTTCTATGCTCACACAGGGCAACCTTGCAATTGGTGTCATACTTAGTCTCAAGTGGCACAACCAGAAAGACTACCCAAAGAAGCATCACTTGGATCAGGGCAAAGATGAGAATGAGTTGTACATGCAAAAGACTGAAGGATACATCAGGGGGACATCAACCATGCATGTCAGAGTGACAATTAAAGGTCAAGAGGTGATAGTTATATCAATAGGTGACAACTATCACCTACCTTTTCAACCAAGGATTTTATTTATCGTTAGGTGACAGGTGTTAGCAACAGGTGATAACTACTTTAGCGCACACTAGATTCCTTTAATTTTACCATCAAGTGGAATACAAATATTCACTAGTGTATAAAAGTTCATTTAAAATTAAAAGGGGTATAGGAATGGCCAGCAGAAAAGAGCATAGAAACAAGAATCAGTAACCCAACACCTTGATAAACCATATTCCCATGAAGTTCGCTCTACATTCCTAATTTCCTAGCTGCATGGACCCAAATGTCTAGCTAGCTAATCCCTAGTAGCTACAAGGAAATTAGTAATGTAGAGCGAAGTTCACAGGAATATGGTTTATCATGGCATTAGGTTTATCATGGTATTACTGTTTCTTGTTTTTATGCTTTTTCTGCTGGCCATTCCTACATCTCTAGGAATCATCTAGAGAAATTTTTATACACTAGTTTGTACAGGTTTTGCATATCCAAAAGACCATGGCTACATCAGATTAATACCTGCACTGACTAATACACCTTCCTTAAACTAGATGAAGATTGTGCGGAACATTGAACACAGCTATGCCACTCCAGAGAAACTGGCTGCCGTGTTACCGTAATGGTATATTACCAGAACAAAATGGTGGCACAAGGGTATCTTAATTCATGGGGAAGACAAATTTCCTACCCACTCCAGCGCTGTACTTATCGGATTGCCACCGGCGCTCAGATCCTAGTCCTCACATTCGTACGTGAGTCCTCGCATACAACTTGGGCCCGTAGGTGCCCTGTGTCGTGAGCTAGAAGCGCACAAAAAATCAGTGGGAAAAAGAATATGAAGACAAAATGGGGTACCAGCAGCCGATGCTGCTTTTCTCTTACGTGTACATGTACTCCAGGCTTTCTTTGGATGCACTGCCATCTTCAATACACATAAAGAAGCCTATCCATAGCCTTTAATTGTTCTTTGCCACCGCTGTTTGGCTAGTTTCGCGCTAATACACTATAATAGGAGATGCCATTTTTATCAAGCACATTCCTAAATAGACGTCACAAGTGTGACGTCTGATAGTGTATGAGTAGCTATATGTTCTTCATTATTGACATCCAAGACTTGTGTAGGCTTACTATAGGAAGACAGTGGTTGAAGACAATCATCACAACATCTTCTTGCATGCAGCGCTGCTCTTAGACAGCCATCCAATAATGACAGTGTACATTAGGGGGAGGCTAGCTAATGAAGTCTAGAATCTGGTAGTGCTTGATTTCACATATGTACATTCAATTCAACGTGTGAAAGCTGGGAAAGCAGTAACAGCCATAAGATAACTCATGCAGAACACAATTATCAGCTTCTGCAGATGATATGCAAACCTGAGTAAATGGAAAGCAATGCTCACTTACTCACAGCAATGTACTATTGCTACAATTGTTCCCAAATTCTGTGCAAGGTACGTAGGTAAGCTTGTATGCTCTATTTATTGGTTTGCTGCTCTCTTTTAAGCATATCCTTAATGAAAACTACAAATAGCTGGTAGCTATTATTTGAATAAGCATTTCTGAGCATACAAACTTCAGATCATTTGTGAATATGTTCATTTTCTCTGCTGATGTTTAAACTTTAGAATCTATTAGAGAAAAAATGTCAGCCAGCGTCAAAATTGTGTGGTTCTCTAAGTTAATGTTAAGCCACCTCTAAAGGCACACACAATTCTTTCCAAATTTTTGTACTTCTAACTAAACTAAAGCATTAAACTATAGTAAACAAATCTCCATTTCTCAACGCACCACCGACAAGCTTGTCTCTGTGTACCCTCCCAAAGACATGCTCCATTCTCTACCAGTCAAACAACACCCTTATTTCACTGTTTCTCAGATTTCTACTCTCACTTAAGAGGATATTTGCACAACCTTTTGTCCTCCCTCTCTCACAATCTCACACCATTGTCACTCACTGATGGGTTGGGCTGTGCGTCTACTGCCTCCTCTGCCTTCTTGTAGGTGACAGCTGGTGGGGGCTTGCGAGACAAGGTGTCTGGGTCCTCGTATTGAGAGGCCAGGGGGTCTTCACTTTGGGCACCTATCATCTCTAGGTCCGCATCTTCATTTCTGTGAATGGGAGTGGGAACAGTACTCACATAATGGGAGCACAGAAGCTATCATATAATGAATCTAGCTAAGGGATACTGCTATATATAATAGAGTGTTTGCTGTGTTCATCACAGGTTTCTGTCTCAAAACAGCTAAGTGCACCCCATTACTTCACCAATACACAGAATGTCACTTTCAGCATCTTTCAGTCAGTTCATGCTCCAGAACAAAGATCAAAATCAAGGAATTGGTCAAGGTCATGTGCACTGAAGAATAGGTATGAGACAGAACACACCTAGTATTCCCTAATCTGGGTGAAGTGCTATACTACTGTACAGGGAATGAACTCTTTAGGCGCAAGCAGAGAATGCTAACCAACCAATTCATGTGTAAAACTGATATGTATGTTGACCAATTCAGAACAAAGCTTGCTTATGCTCATGCTTATGTGAAAGGTGACAGTGACTGGTCTGTGCAGGCACTATCAGTCAGCTTTGCACATGTAATCCTTGCGGTAGGTCTGAGCAGGGATGTCACACATCATACACCAGGTGTGTGAAGGAAACAGAATGCATTGCCAAGGCTCAGACAAACACAAGGAGGTGATCCTGGAATGCCACTGTGCAATCACAGGACCTTGTACAAACCTCACCCTGATTTGGCAGATCTTTACTAAGCAAACAGGAAACATAATAATCATGAATGGCATGAATGTATAATGAATTTCATTACTTGGCAACTCCCCTTCCAAGTGAGGCAGTTCCCAGAACCACCCTCATCCAATGTACACCTTACTCACATGGGTTCCTTCTTTGGCTTCTTCTTGGGCTTTCCCTCTATACAAGGAAAGGGAGTACAGTTAGAGGTCAGAACACTCCCTCCTGGTTCAAGACAGCTGAATATCACCCAATTGAACCACAAAGTGTTCATCTGTGTGCTAGGAAGCATGACTGCAATGGTCTAGTCTGTCCTCCATAGAGTCATATTGGTCTCAGTACAACACTAAACACAGGAGCAGTGTGTGTTGTTATAACTTGCTCAAAAGTGCACTAATACTGCTTCTAATGGTATCCCATGTATCACTTCATACAGTTGTGATTTATATACACATGCTGCAAACATATCACAAACTACATTATCTTTTCCTAATCCCCATGCTTGGCACCTGCACATCCCCCTCATTTCACACACTTGTATCTTTGCGTGCCATCCAGACCATTACAATGATGAAGCCAACCAGGATGGCAAGGAGGAACACTATGACAACAGCCACCACCAAACCAATGATAAGAGTGACAGCCACTGGCTCCATGGTGGTGTTGGGAGGAACTGCATAATTGATGGGAGAAGGGGAAGTAATGTACAATGTATATGTATTGTTAGTGTATGTAATGTTAACATTAGCAATTCTTACTCACAGGATACAAAAGTGACATTATATGTCCTGCTATGTCCAATGCTGTTCCTTGCCACCACACTAACACTGTAAGATAACCCAGTTATCAGAGCCAGTCCTATGACATTCCCAATGAACTGTAAGCCTGTGGATCCACTGAACATCATCACTGTCCCATTGATGGTTATCTGATCATGAAATAGAGACAGAGCAGTAATGGTAACAGAATGACTCACATGCACACTCACCTCTCATGTAACTCACA
>CAXHTE010000058.1:0-7500 GCA_964019415.1 Ianthella basta
ATGGGGTTCCTGTGTTGTTGTCCCGGAGCCAGGACGGAAGCAGCTACTTTTGGAGCTACATGCTGGGCACCAAGGGATGGCGAAGATGAAGAGTTTAGCACGTTCGTTCTTTTGGTGGCCTGGTATGGATGCACAAATTGAAGGTATGGCAAAAGAATGTGAATTGTGTCAACAGTCTCGTGGTTTGCCACCTTCCGCCCCATTACATCCCTGGTCATGGCCAAGTGCTCCATGGTCTAGGATCCATCTAGACTATGCTGGGCCAATTGCTGGTCAGATGATTTTGGTCTTAATTGATGCCCATACGAAGTGGTTAGAGGTATTCAATGTTCCAGCAGCCACATCATCTGAGACCATTCGCCAATTGAGAACAACCTTTTCAAGGTTTGGCCTTCCCCACACTGTCGTGACAGATAACGGATCCTGTTTCACGAGTGAAGAGTTTGAGACATTTCTTGCCAAGAATGGGGTACGACATGTGAAGACTGCCCCATATCACCCAGCCTCTAATGGTCAGGCAGAGCGTGCAGTTCAAGTGTTCAAGAATGGGTACAAGAAAATGAAAGAAGGTACCATTTCTGATCGGTTGGCAAGATTTCTCTTCTCGTACAGAATCACTCCGCATAGTACCACAGGCTCATCACCCGCTGAGCTGATGTTTGGTCGAAACCTCCGTTCGAGGTTTGATCAAGTGCAACCTGATGTATCCGTGAGGGTTTAGACACAACAAGAGCAGCAAAAGAGAGTGCACGACAACAATGCACGCAGAAGGACTTTTGAAGAAGGTGAATCAGTCTTTGTTCGCAACTTTCGGCCTGGACGACCGTGGATTCCAGGACATGTTGTGAGACTGTCCGGACCTGTATCACTTGTTGTTAAGTTGACAAATGGTTATGTGGTAAAACGCCATCAGGATCACGTCAGGAAGAGATCTGAGTCAATGGAATCGTCTGATCATGAGACATTGCCAGAGCCCGTGGATGACACTGCAGTGCCAGTACCAGCTGTTGTGGGTACTGAGGAAGACAGTGTACCAGCTGCCCCGACTGAAGATCTGACTTCTGCAGCAGCTGTTCCTACTAGTGATTCCGCCACTAGTTCACCGCCAACGGCACCTCAGCCAATGACCTCCGTGCCTAATGCCAATTCTACCGTTGTGCCAACGTCAGCATCTCCACGTCATCGGTACCCAACACGTTCGAGGGTACCTCCGGACAGATATTGTTATTGACTCATGTGACTTTGATTTTTACTATTACCCAGCTTTTGTTAAGGGGGAAGGGATGTTATGACGTTGCTTGCATGATTATCTGTTTGCTGTTGTATCCTGTTCTGTTAAGTGTTTCTTTATGATTTGTTGCATGGGTTGGCATGATGGTCACGTTTAGAACTTTCTGCAATGTACTTATATGGTGTGGATCATGTGTATTAGTGGAGTTCTGTAGTTTAAGCTTTTGGAGATTGTAGGTTGTTTTCGCTTGAGTGTTTTACCATTGAATTGGCTTGTTCATTGTTCGGTGCCCTGATCGGGTTGACGTGAACCAACACCAGCGAACACGACACATACACCCATTACTTCCTGTAGGTAGCACCAATGTGAAGATCGAGGATGCAGTTTAGTGGACACTTCACTTGCTTGTTTAGCGTACTCCACTGTAGCTATAATTTTGTGTATGTAGGAAGGCTCAGAATGGATAACGTGCAGTTTGTATTAAGTATATTTTTCTATAACTATATCATAACGTGTAAAACATTGTATGAAAATAATACCGTATTATTGTAACTGTTGTATCTTTTACTTTCATTCATTAATTGTGTCCTGTTCACATTAAATTTTGGGCATAACTTGTTCAATTAGATTTTATGATGTTACCTCAGTCCATGGAAGGACAGAGCTAGCATTAATTGTAGCTAGAATATTAAAGTTGAAGCTATACTATGCACTAATTATATAATATACCATAATATTATTCCAGATTAATAATAACGCACATGTACAATGTTATGCAAGGTATTATATATATATATATATACCACCACCACACAGTGCAAGTAACAATGGGACCACCACATGTGGCAGTAGAGTAAATGCGGTAGTTGGAGGTAGAAAAAGACCACCAGTGCAAGTAACAGAGTGCAGAACCACATGTGCCAGTAGAGTAAATGCACTAGTTAGTGGCAGAAAAGACCACCAGCACAAGTAACAGAGGGTCAGGACCACATGTGCCCTCAGAGTAAACAAATGGTAGTCGGAATTGGAATCAGTAATGTTATTAACATGCATTAGGGGAATCCCTTTAGCAAGCAACCCACAATACACACAGACTTATACACAAGCAATCCCGATGCAGCAAGCAATTGTTACTTGCACAAGGGCAGCCCATTTAATGTCTATAATACAAGAAGTACCAAATGCTGCTGCCCTTGTGCAAGTAACAATTGCTTGCTGCATCGGGCACTCCAATGGTGCTCGTGCTTGTCCTGACCTTCTGTAACTTGCGCTGGTAGTCTTTTCCACCACCAAGTAATTGGGTGGGGTTTGGGGATGCTGGTGGGCTAGAGTGCAAGGTACAAGGTTCAAGGTTCAAGAGCCAGAAATTATGGGATGTCAATGGATCGCACCCAGGCCATGGCGGCAGGATTTTCAGTGACTGCACCCCCTAACAACAAACATTGCCCACTGAACACAAATTTAAACTGATTCACTCTGACTGACGAAATTGCTTGTGTATAAGTCTGTGTGTATTGTGGGCTGCTCGCTAAAGGGATTCCCCTAATGCATGTTAATAACATTACTGATTCCAATTCCGACTACCATTTGTTTACTCTGAGGGCACATGTGGTCCTGACCCTCTGTTACTTGTGCTGGTGGTCTTTTCTGCCACTAACTAGTGCATTTACTCTACCGGCACATGTGGTTCTGCACTCTGTTACTTGCACTGGTGGTCTTTTTCTACCTCCAACTACCGCATTTACTCTACTGCCACATGTGGTGGTCCCATTGTTACTTGCACTGTGTGGTGGTGGTGGTGGTGGTGGTTGTATGTGGCGGTGGTATGTTGATATATATAGCGGTGTTTGGCATATTAAAGCAGCTGGGCTTGCTTTACCATGAAACTAGGTGTACATGGCCAAGCTAAAGTGGCCTATCAACCTATGCTATTAGCACTATTACTTAATTAAGGACAAAATGACCCGTGTGTGTGTGTGTGTGTGTGTGTGTGTGTGTGTGTGTGTGTGTGTGTGTACGCATGAGTGCTCCCTTCAGTGGCTTTACCTGCTACAGCAAGTCTAGCCAGTTTAGCTTTACATAGTAATGGATGGGTTGATTACATGCATCCACCACTGCGTCATGCTATTGGTGCAGAAAAAAGCATGTGACAATGCTTAAGATTGGTAGGCAAACAAACAGCTAAGATGAAAGAAAAGTTAAAAAGTGGCTGTAGTAGGATTTGAACCTAGAACTTTGGATTGTTAAGCAACAACACTAGACTGTGTGGGCCTTGGCTAATGCAAAGGTGACACATTCCTGCTAATTGGGTGTCATTATTTGATTTTTGCCCTGTATATTCGGCATTCTGGCACTAATTAAGAAATGCTGCTAATGACATAGACTGGTGGACCACCTGGCCATGTCCACCAAGTTTCGTGATAATCTGCTTACACCTATATTTCAACTAACACTACACTATGTATCTGTATAAATACGCTATACATTATGTATTATTCTAGGCGAATTTATATTTGCTGTTTGACTGCAATTTGCACAAGGCCGAAAGCCTAATTGAAAAATCTATTCAATTTAAAATCCATTAAATTCTTCATAGTTTGTATGCATACTGAGTACTTGTCCGCAGCATCCTCTATAGCCTCTGTGAATTATATTATTTATTTATATTATATTATATTATATTATATTATATATACCACCACACAGTGCAAGTAACAATGGGACCACCACATGTGGCAGTAGAGTAAATGCGGTAGTTGGAGGTAGAAAAAGACCACCAGTGCAAGTAACAGAGTGCAGAACCACATGTGCCAGTAGAGTAAATGCACTAGTTAGTGGCAGTAGATGTGGGATTGAAAAAAATGGCGTCTGTGATCAAGACTATGGAGATTAGTTGACTGAATCATATTCACAAGAGTGTACATATTCACGAGAGCGAACAGGTGGAAAAGAACAGCTGTCCCTGTCTGCGAAATGTCAGGAAACTGCTGCTCGTGCAACAGCAGCGGGCGATGCGTGCGGTGTAAATGCGCGAGGAAGGGTACAGCGTGTTTGGACTGTTTGCCGCTGAGGAATGGCACCTGTCAGAATATCCAGCCTAATCAGCCAACCGATCGAACGCCAGATTTCCAGACCGACATTTTACCCAATCAAAGTTCTCCTGCACCAGATTATTTCGCAGAAGATGATCGTCTCCCGCCATTTGGAGCTGCCCATGAGCCGACCTTCAAGTGGAGTGACAAGGTGAGCGGTGACCGTTTTGCTGCCGCTATTCTTGATGCATACGGTGAGGTTGTCAAGTGGAAAAGGAATGTATTCCTGATTCCTTCGGGGAAGGTTGGAGATCATTTTGTGTCTGAGACATCGAGATTGCTTAGAGCGTTTGGTGAATCCACCCCTCTTGAATCGGTAGCCTTCACAGCAGTAATGGTAATGCCCCATCTGCTCCTTCAAAAGCCACATAGCAGATCGAAGGTGAAAGACCATGTTAAGTGTTTAGAGAGACGGTTGTCACTGTGGCAGCAAGGTGATATACCCGCCTTGCTACTCGAGGGCAGAACCATCCAGCAGAAGTTGCCTAACACGTTCTCAGGCGATGATCACACTGAAAGGCTGGCCAAGTCCTTCTCGAAGCGTATCAGGAAAGGAAGTGTGAAGTCAGCCCTACGGATGCTATCAAAAATTCAGGGAAGTTCACTCTCAGCCAGGGAAACCGTAGATCAAGAAAAGCAAGGTAGTAAAACTGTTCTTGAGGTACTGAAGGAGAAACATCCAGAAGCTCAGCAGATCTCTGAAGGGGTGCTGATCGAAGCGGCTAAGATACCTTTCCATCCAATCATTTTTGAGAGGATCGATGGAGAAGCAATCCGAAGAGCTGCTCTACACACAGAAGGCACTGCTGGTCCATCAGGAATTGACGTAGCTGGTTGGAGGAGGATGTGCACATCCTTTAGAAAGGCTTCTTCAGATCTGTGCAACAGTATATCTAGTGTAGCTAAACGAATCAGCAGTGAGTACCTGGATCCCTCTATCCTGAGCAGCTACACAGCCTGTAGGTTAATTGCCTTGACCAAGAACCCGGGCGTGAGACCGATAGGAGTTGCAGAAGTACTCAGAAGAATCATTAGCAAAGCAGTTCTGTCGGTAATTGGCCAGGACATCAAAGAAGCTGCTGGGAGTGTTCAGTTGTGTGTGGGGCAAGTGTCAGGCTGTGAGGCTGGAGTCCATGCCATGCGAAGAATCTTCAATGATGAACAAACAGAAGCCATTTTGCTAGTTGACGCCACCAATGCCTTCAATTCCTTGAACCGAAAAGCTGCCCTCGTCAACATCCACTCTCTGTGTCCATTGTTAGCGATAGTCGCTCCCAACACCTATAGAGGAGATGCTGCCTTGTTCATAGATGGGGAAACAGTGTACTCAAGAGAAGGAACTACCCAAGGTGACCCCCTTGCCATGTCCATATACGGCATTGCCATTCTGCCTTTGATCCAGAAGCTGCAGGGGTCGTATAGACAGTTGTGGTTTGCCGATGACGCATCAGCAGGAGGAAAGATAACACAACTAAAAGACTGGTGGACAAGAATTCAGAGCATAGGTCCTTCGTTTGGGTACCATCCCAATCCTTCAAAGACATGGCTCCTGACCAAGGAACAGCATTTGGAGACTGCCAAGGAGGTCTTTGAGGATTGCAACATACACATCACATCCACGGGTCAGAGGCACCTTGGTTCGGCCTTGGGGAGTGACTCTTTCCTAAGCGACTTCGTGGCCACGAAGATTTCTACGTGGGTGGACGAACTGGAGAATCTCTCCGAGGTGGCAAAGACAGAACCACAGGCTGCGTATGCCGCACTCACACATGGGTTGATAGCAAAATGGACGTACCTCATGAGAACTACCCCCGGCATCTCAGACCACATGGCCCCACTTGAGGAAGTACTCAGGCACAAATTCATTCCTGCCATTACAGGCAGGAAGACTGTAACCGACGAAGAACGGCAACTGCTGGCGCTCCCTTGCAGAAATGGTGGGTTAGGAATCATTGATCCCACCCACCAGTGCAGTTCGCGGTATGATGCATCAGTGGATGTGACAGCACCCCTGGTAGAGTTGATAATGGAGGAGAAGAATGCCGACAGCATTGATGTGGAGATTGAACAGAAGAAGAGGAAATCGAGGCTAAAAGTAAACCAACGCAAAGAAGTCGAGGAGAGGGTGAAGAGTCTTACACTGCCTGAGACACTTGGAAGGGCTGCCAAGCTTGTCAGCGATAAGGGAGCATCAAACTGGCTCTCAGCAGTGCCACTTGAACGCCATGGGTTTGTACTTCACAAGGGGGCATTTCGAGATGCCTTGTGCTTGAGGTATGGATGGTTGCCTGAAAAGCTGCCGACCAGGTGTGAGTGTGGGAGTGCCTTCTCCATCAACCATGCCTTAAATTGTCCCAATGGTGCTTTTCCCAGTCTCCGACATAATGAAGTGAGGGATTTCACAGGGAAGCTTCTTGCTGAAGTTTGCCCTGATGTGACCCTTGAGCCTGATCTCCAACCTCTTGATGGAGAGTCTCTTGATTTTGCCTCAGCCAACCAGGAAGACAATGCAAGGGCAGACATCCGAGCCAGAGGATTTTGGGGTGGCAACCGTCAGTGCGCATTTTTTGATGTCAAGGTTTTTAACCCAAACGCGCAATCATACAAACGGTCATCCCTGGAGTCTTGCTTCAGACGCGAGGAAAATGCCAAGAAACGAAAGTATGAACAACGCATCATTGAAGTGGAGCACGGCTCATTTACGCCCTTGGTCTTCTCCACCTCAGGCGGAATGGGGAACTTGGCGTCCACATTCTACAAGAGATTGGCTTCACTCCTGTCAGAGAAGAGACAGGAGGCCTACTCATCTACACTGGGCTGGATTCGCACTCACCTCAGTTTTTCCCTGCTCCGATCTGCAATCATGTGCATACGGGGAGCTCGATCAAGTTCCAAGCACGTGGTGAAGGGATGTGACAGCCGTGATCTCGTCACGGCGGAGGCTCACATCCGAGAGTGAGAATGACGCTTGCAATAATACAACTAATCACCTGTAAATGTCTTGTATTGGACCCACATATCAGAATCTAACCCACTAACCATTATCTAATTATGACATTATGTACCTTTGTACCGTGTATTATTACATGAAACTTATGTTATATATGGGCAGTGCGCATGTGTGCCTATTACTGTTATCATTTCTGATTGATTACAATTAAAAAAAAAAAAAAGTCC